>NW_026844017.1:6370269-6472769 GCF_029531705.1 Pantherophis guttatus
TTCTATTCTATTCTATTCTATTCTATTCTATTCTATTCTATTCTATTCTATTCTATTCTATTCTCAGAATGGCTAATGCTGGACTCCATTTTGCTTTCACTGCTGTTTGCATTTGTTTGGAAGAACGAGTATTTAAGAAGAAGAAAGTCTAGGAAGAGAGACGAAAGGAGCCCAAATGAATTTCCTGCACTATATTTCTTGGCTGTGATGTATTCCTGTTGTCAACCCACTATAATTTGTAAAGATCAATGGTTTTAGTTAAAATCTACACCCACCTTCTAACTCATCAAACTAAAGTCACTGCTTTCCCTCCACTTAACCAAAAAGTGCAAGGTCACTCTTCAATTTTGTTTGCTCAGACTCAACATCTGAACACATTTTAGCAGAAGCTACAGCCAGTGTGTGTATATTAACTTGCAGCTCTTGCATGGAACTTTTTTATTTAGAATAGAGTAGAATGGAATGGAATGGAATGAAATGGACTCTTATTGACTCTATATTGAATCAGTGGTGGAATTCAGATTTTCTTTACTACTGGTTCTGTGGGTGTGGTTTGGTGGGCGTGGCAGGGGAAGGATACTGCAAAATCCCCATTCCCTCCCCACTCCTGGGGGAAGGATATTGCAAAATCTCTATTCCCACCCCACTCTGGGGCCAGCCAGAGGTGGCATTTACCGGTTCTCCGAACTACTCAAAATTTCTACTACCAGTTTTCCAGAACCTGTCAGAACCTGCTGAATAGCACCCTTGCTTTGAATGTACACTAATCGGCATACATTAAAATGAAATTTCATTGCATGCAGCTCTCAGAAGATCACCGCCTCCAATATACACTACATAAACATGACTAAATAAATAAATACAAAATTATGCATATACCCACATATATCATATGACACCGGGAAACAACACAGTCTAATCCGGATGTATACATATACATGGCGAGAAAAATGAATCTTGCAAGTTTACCAGATGGATGGCATAGGGAACAAAGCTGTTACAGAATCTGGTAGTCCTGCTAGAAATATTTCAAAACCTCCTCCCAGAGGGGAGCAACAGAAACAGACCGTAATATAGGTGTGTGGGATCTCTAACAATGCTTCGAGCTCTAAGCACAAAGCACTTATAAGCAATATCCTGAATAATTTAAACCAATAGACTAATTTATACCAATCGACTAGTAGTAAATTATCATTTTCATCACAATCCAACTAGTTTGAAGGCCAATTGATTGCAATTGGAGACACTTACATGAACATCTCTTTCTAAATTAAATTGGATCTAAATTAATCTGCTCAAAGGATCAGTGGAATTATTAATTTTAAGGGTGAAAAATTCTCTCCCCACCAAATTAAAACAACTTGGAGTGATAAGACACTTATCGTCTTGATTGGTATTTCTTGCTTCTACTCTTAACCAGAGAAGTCCCTCCTGCCCCCCAAAAAGCTAGAAAATATCTTCCCCTTTCTAATACTTCAGAAATATTAGACTACCTTATGCCAGTATCTGGTAACCAATGTTAAGCAATCTAGAAAACTCTAGCTTGTCTGAACCCTGTTCTCAGATGAAGAACGGTTGCAGGAACTGGGTATGTCTAGTTTAATGAAAAGAAGGACTAGGGGAGACATGATAGCAGTCTTCCGATATCTCAGGGGTTGCCACAAAGAGGAGGGAGTCAAACTATTCTTCAAAGCACCTGAGAGTAGAACAAGAAGCAATGGGTGGAAACTCATCAAGGAGAGAAGCAACTTAGAACTAAGGAGAAATTTCCTGACTGTTAGAACAATTAATCAGTGGAACAATTTGCCTCCAGAGGTTGTGAATGCTCCAACACTGGAAGTTTTTAAGAAGAGATTGGATAACCATTTGTCTGAAGTGGTGTAGGGTTTCCTGCCTAAGCAGGGAGTTGGACTAGAAGACCTCCAAGGTCCCTTCCAACTCTGTTATTCTATTTCTACTTACTCCTCATTCACCCAAACGCAAGCTAAACTCAAAATGTCTTAAAATGGTATTTAGCATATTAAAAACACACAAAAGCGAAGAAAACAGAAGATATTAGGCCTGGCGAAAAAGTATTCCAAGAATTAAGATAAAAACAAATGAGGTTCATTCAAAATGGAATCTGAAGCCTGAGCCTTAGAGACATATAGTCATGAAAGGGTTTTGGACGCAACCAGAATACACACAAATATTCAGTCAAAACTGTAATCTGTTAAGTGTATTTTTTTTAAAAAAAATTCCACTGTTAGGACCATCTGAAATTGCTAGAAGAGATTTCCGCAATCTCTTACCCAAGAGGGTTGGTAGCTTTGTTTTTCCAAAATGGCTACTTGGAGACAGAGGTGGGTGGGCTTCACATAATTTAACAACTGGTTTGCCTAGTGCAGAACCGAATGTCAGCCCCAACCCTGCAATGGTACTTGGGGCCACCATTCATTTGGGGATCGCCAATCTGCTGCTGCATGCTTTCGACGATGACCCTTCTTGTGTGCCTGTTCTGCTGGGTCGTCAGCCCTGAGGCATGCCTCTCACTTCCCAGCTGCATGCTAGATGACTTCAGGGGCATTCTGTTCTGTCCCCGTCCCACACACACACACCAACAGACGTCCAAGAGTTAAAAACCAAACCAGCTGACAAAATTCTTATGATAACGGAACTTGGCAGCAACCTAGTGGCTGCCTGCCAAGAGTTTATTACTCACGAAGGGAAGAGATAACTTCTCTCTGCTTCTGGTACATCAAAGTAAAATCTTCAATAATTACAGAGTAACTTAAATCCAAATATAATCCAGCAAAGCCTATAGCAAAAGTCCGGCAATGCGGAATGGCGTGGAAGCTTTCAGCTTCGTTCGTCACAAGGCTTGACTGGCCACCACGCTCCCTTTTATACCCTGTGGGGTGTGGTCCAGGGACTCAGCCTAATCTCTGGCCCGCCTCCTCTTCTGTTGCGTGCGCTTATCTCTCCGACGCTGGCGTGGATCCAGCCAAGACTCATCCCCGTCATTGTCCGACTGTGCCTGCACGGGGATACCTGACTCCTGGCCAATCTCTTCTCCGTCGGGAGACACTTGAGGCATTGCCAGAGAGGAGGGTCCTGGAGAGGGAGGCCCGGCCAACTTCTCTCCTTCCCTTTCAGAGCCTTCTTCCTCCGATAAGACGGGCTCAGGGGTCGGAGCCACAACACATGCATTGAAGCAGTTTCATATCATCCAACACTTGAAGGAAAGACGGAGCAGCGTGGAACAACTTAAGTGGCTTGCGATGGATTGGGGAGGGAGAGGGAGAATATGAGTTAATTGAATAATTGAGTGATTGCACTGGGGTGGAGCTGTATGCTGTATAAAGGGTGATGGGGAGCACGGAGCGTCAGCTCCAACAAAGATTCCTTTCTGTAACACTTTACGGTGGTCAGTGAGTACCGATATCAGGATAAACAAACTTGGTTACTGCTTTTGCGTGCTGAGGTTTTTTCCCCCAGACTTTACGGAACCTGACCGAAAATGTGAGTGCGCACACCTTCCGTACTTGTGCTTGGCTTCAAACACACAGCAATCTCATGCACGTGGCTTCCAGCACACCTTCTCGGGCAGCTGCAGTGAGTAGAGAGGACCAGGCGCAAAAATCCGCTGGTCTGCATGGGCGGGGCGAATGAGCCAGAGAGTGAGATATATAGGACAGGATAGCACCAGGGCAGGTGAATGCGCCCAGCCGATGGTCAGAATTACCGGTTCGGCTGAACCGATCTGAACCGGCAGCAACCCACCTCTGCTTGGAGATCTGTAATGCAATGTCTTGGGAAGTTGAAATGCTCTGTATTACTTTGTCTTTCACTGCATCTAGAAGTCTGAATGAGTTGGATTCATCATTTACGTCTAGAAGATCATGTCCTGAAATTGCCTGAACATTTATTTCCTTCTTGCATAACCAGTTGAAGGCGGAGATTGAAGAAAGGACTTTATTAAATGCCTCTCTCACTATATCGCCTCGAGAGGAAGGGAGGGGAATTGCATTGTGGGATTCTTGGAGCTTTCTGAGCTTGGTTGTTGTTGTTGTTGTTTGCAGATGTTTCATTACCCAACTACGTAATAGTGCTAGAAGAGAGTGAAGAAATTCCTTCATACTGAAATAAAATATCATCTGAATCTCCTTAACATATGCCCTCCAAAGCCACAAAAAAATATTCCATTCTACTTCCCTAGTCAATGTAAGGTAAAGGTTCCCCTCGCACATCTGTGCTAGTCATTCCCAACTCTAGGGGGCAGTGCTCATCTCTGTTTCAAATCCCAAGAGCCAGTGCTGTCCGAAGAAGTCTCCGTGGTCATGTGGCCAGCATGGCTAAATGCTAAAGGCACACGGAACACTGTTACCTTCCCACCAAAGGTGGTCCCTATTTTTCTACTTGCATTTTTTACGTGCTTTCGAACTGCTAGGTTGGCAGAAGCTGGGACAAGTAACAGGAGCTCACCCTCTTACGCAGCACTAGGGATTCGAACCGCTGAACTGCCGACCTTTTGATCGACAAGCTCAGCATCTTAGCCACTGAGCCACCGCATCAATGTAGGAATACACACATTACATTTCTTTTAAATAGTGTATACATTTTATGATAGAAATTAAATCAGAGTAGTAGCCTAGGGCCCACTCATTGTGAATTTCAAATTAAAACACCAGATTCATTTGAAAAGGGTATTCAGACATAAAAACTCTCTGCAATCTTCATAAAACATGTGTTGGTCTACATGCAACAACAGATCCTTGCCAAAATCCCATTTAATGCATTTCATTCAGGTATAATCACTCTAAGTGATTATCTAATTGTCTATGAAGCCCTTGCTTGCTTGCTTGTTTTTTTTTTTTTTTTTTTTTTTAGCAATTAAAAACTGAAACATGCATTTCTTGAGATATTTTTATAGGTTCCTTTTTCAGAAGATGTGTTTTTGCACTTAAGTGGTCTTAAGCTCAACAGGCATTTTTAGTTTGGATATTTCAAAATAGCACTGTTGTTGCCGACTGTTTTATGTAAATAACTTTTTTGGAGTTGAGAAATAAATACATATGTGCCTCATTTTCTTATATTATCATAATATGCTCTTTATGATACCAGCTGCTAAGAGGGCAGTGCTTACAGAAGGGAGGGCAGCTTTCATGGAAAGCACGACCTAAAGTGTTAATATGGAAATAGAGCATGGCTTAGGGGAACAACAATATGTCTGGATCTTTCTCCTAAGAACTCTATAGTATGTCTTCTACAAATAGAGAGTGAGAAGTAAAAACTCATTTAAGTTGAATTTGAGCCTTGGTGCTTCATGGATATGACACAAAGAGAGAGAGAAAGAGAGAACAAAAATGCGGCAAAATAAATAATGAAGAAAAAAGAGAATTATAAAAAGGAGAAACTTCTAGAACATAGAATAATAACCAGTGGTGGGTTTCCAATTTTTTTACTACAGGTTCTGTGGGTGTGGCTTGGTGGGTGTGGCATGGCATGGTGGGCGTGGCTTTCTGGCCATGGCGGGGGAAAGGATACTGTAAAATCTCCATTTCCACCCCACTCCAGGGGAAGGTTACTGCAAAATCCCCATTCCCTCCCAATCAGCTGGGACTTGGGAGGCAGAGAATAGATGGGGGTGGGGCCAGTCAGAATTTGTAAAACCGGTTCTCCGACCTACTCAAAATTTCCGCTACCGGTTCTCCAGAACTGGTCAGAACTTGCTGAAACCCACCTCTGATAATAACATAGAATAATAGCGTTGGAAGGGGTCTTGTAGGTCGTCTTCTAGTCCAACCCCTTGCTCTAGTAAGAGATCCTATACCAGGGGTGTTAAACTCAAGGCCCGTGGGCTGGGGTGTTTCGATTTGGCCCGTGGTGCCGCCCTGGAAACAGCGAAGGACCAACCCGTGGTGCCTCTGCCAGTGAAAACGGAGCTCGGGAGGGCAGCCCTCCCGAGCTCCGTCTTTGCTGGCAGTGGGTTGCAGGAGGCCGTCGAAGCTGAAAATGGGGCTCAGGAGCCCATTTCCACTGGAAGACTGCTCGGGCCACCATAGGTGCCCCCAACACGAGTGATGTCGAGCTGGCCATGCCCACCCTGGCCACGCCTCCCTGGCCCCAGCCTCCCGAGGTCAAACACAATCCTGATGCAGGCCTCAATGAAATCAAGTTTGACACCCCTGTACCCCTATAACATTTCAGATAAATGGTTACCCAGTCTCTTTTTGAAGGACTATTGTGATGGAGCACCCACAGCTTCTGAAGGCAAGCTGTTCCATTGGTTCACTGTTCTCGCCATTCGGAAATTTTTCCTTAGTTCTGGGTTGCTTCTCTCCTTGCTTAGTTTCCATTCATTGTTTCTCATCTTGCCTTTGGGTGTTTGGGAAATCGTTTGACCCATCATTTTTGTAGGAGCCTCTCAAATATTGAAACACCCCTAATCTTTCTTTTCATTAAACTAGATATACCCAATTCCTGTAACTATTCTTCATATGTTCTGGCCTCCAGCCACCTAATCATTCCTGTTGCTCCTCTCTATTCTCTTTTCAGAGCCTCAACATGTTTTTTCTATGTTTTATGTTTTTATATAGGTAAAGGTTCCCCTTGCACATATGTGCTAGTCATTCCCGACTCTAGGGGGCGGTGCTCATCTCCATTTCAAAGCCGAAGAGCCAGCGCTGTCCGAAGATGTCTCCATGGTCATGTGGCCGGCATGACTAAACGCCAGAGGCGCACAGAACACTGTTACCTTCCTACCAAAGATGGTCCCTATTTTTCTACTTGCATTTTTTTTACGTGCTTTCGAACTGCTCGGTTGGCAGAAGCTGAGACAAGTAACGGGAGCTCACCTGGTTACGCGGCACTAGGGATTCGAACTGCTGAACTGCCGACCTTTTGATCAACAAGCTCAGCATCTTAGCCACTGAGCCAAGGTTTACTTTCAGTTGTGGCCCTTCTGGTGAGAATGAAGAGGCAACAGGTTTGTCCAGTTCCTTCCTGTGACATGTAGAATGGCAGGGATGGGAAATCCTTCATGTAACTTCTCTCTTGTTTATTTAAGTGTTCCTAAATTGGCTTCTTTGAGGAAATGGTTTAGGAATGTTGGATTTGGAATCTGATCAAACAGATGAAAGAGTTTCTATTCTTGTGAAATAACTTTTATTCCCACCCATCTTCATCCTCTACTTTTGAGTAAACAAGGAAGCTTCTGGGAGTTCAAGAATAATAGCCATCATCTATACATGTTTATGTAAGTATCTGTTCTCCCTTGGCCACAGCTATTAAACAATCCATGTTTCAGCTGTAAATTGAATGAATGCCATCTGGGATACCACGATTAAGAAAAATATAACATGGAAAAACATTGTTTTTTGTTTCTAAGAAACTGCATATTGATAAAATTGGTCTCTGAGGAATTAAATGTAATCATCTTAACTATTTAACCTTACAGTTTCCTTTTGGTGCTTCAAAAGGAAAAGAGAAGACTAAGTCAATGAGAATTGTCTTTTGTAGATAAGATGAAGGCCCAGTTTGACATCCTGTTTCCAAGGGTGATCAGCCAGATGTTTCAGGACCTTACAAACAGGATGCAAGATTGTTGATTCACTTGCACACAATTATACTTGTCACTCCATTTTTAACTTAAGAGGAACATAAATTGAACAGTTCAACAAAGTCACGATGGCAAACATTCTATTTTCAGCTGTGACTAACCAAGCATCTCCAGATGTTTCCTTCTGCGTCCGTCTTTAACATTTCATCTTCAACAATGATGACATGTCTTGAGGAGACAGGCCCTCCCACTGTTTCACTTCTGGTTATTTCTGTAAAAGAAGGGCAGGAAGGAATTTCCTCCTCCTTGTCTTTTGATTACTTTGGTCTCCAACTCTTCTCCCGTGAGCTCTTGATGGGCTCTTTCGGCTTTCCAAGACGTGTGACTGGCTTAAAGTCTACTTACAGGACTTATAAGCGTATGATATTAAATAAACAAATAAAAAGAGAGGGCAAATTTATTCTCTCTGTCCATCTAAATACTTCATAGCTGCTTAAAGAGGACTTTAATCCATCCTAGTGCTAATCAGGTTGATGGTTCTACTAAAGAGAGAGGAAAAGAGCGTGCGAGCTTCAAAAGATTTATCCAGGTTTAAGTAACAAAACTTCCCTCTCAGCATAAGAGTGACAGAAGAGCAGTCCATGACTTTACAACACCTACTTGGTGCTTCGGTATGATGAGAAAGTTTGAAGCTGTAACATTCAATTCCATTCTGAGGCGGATAATAAATCTATAGCGATATTGTTGCATCTACGTTGCCTTTGCCCTTTTTACTGTTTTCTGCTGACTTACATAAAAATGACACCATAGTACAGTGATCCAATTGCCCCGGGATATAAAATCCATCTGTGAAATAGCTGCACTTGATTTTATCTGACTTCAAAGGGCTCAGGGAGTTATGAGACACCCATGACTGTTCCCAAGTCATTTTGGGAATGTTCTCCTGGTTTTAAGCAAAACATCAACCCCTTCAAGATTTTATCTTAGCAAATGTCAAGAGTTCCAAGGACTTCAGAGGCTAACAAATTTGCCTCTTCCTAATTAGTAAGCTCTGCTTTTTAGAAGGCCAGATCCTGAAGATGAAACTGAAATACTTTGGCCACTTGATGAGAAGGAAGGAGTCACTGGAGAAGAGCCTCATGCTGGGAACGATGGAGGGCAAAAGTGTTCTGTCCCCAACCACACGCACACACACCAACAGACGTTCAAGAGTTAAAGACCAAACCAGCTAGCAAAATCCTTTTCCTTATGATAACGGAACTTGGCAACAACCTAGTGGCTGCCTGCCAAGAGTTTATTATTTACGAAGAGGAGAGATAACTTCTCCCCACTTCTGGTACATCAAAAGAAACAGCTCAATAATTACGGAGTCAATCAAGTCCAGAGATAATCCAGCAAAGTCTATAACAAAAGTCCGGCAATGCAGAATGGTGTGGAAGCTTTCAGCTTTGTTCGTCACAAGGTTTGACTGGCCACCACGCTCCCTTTTATACCCTGTGGGGTGTGGTCCAGTGACTCAGCCTAATCTCGGGCACGCCTTTTCTTCTGTTGCGCGTGCTTATCTCTGCGATGCTGGTGTGGATCCAGCCAAGACTCATTACCCTCATCGCTGTCCATCTGTGGCTGCGTGGACATGCTTGGCCCCAGCCCTATCTCTTGCCCTTCGGCGGACACCGAAGGCATTGCCAGAGAGGAGGGTCCTGGAGAGGGAGGCTTGCCAACTCCTCTCCTTCACTCTCGGAGTCCTCTCCTGCCGATGACACAGGCTCAGGTAATGGAGCCACAACAAAAAGAAGAACGGGACGACAGAGAACGAGGTGGCTGGATGGAGTCACTGAAGCAGTTGGCGTGAGCTTAAATGGACTCCAGAGGATTGTAGAGGACAGGAAGGCCTGGAGGAACGTTGTCCATGGGGTTGCGAAGCATTGGACATGACTTCGCAACTAACAACAACAACTTAGTAAGCTACAAATCAAATGGAAGCATTTCATACATTGGAGTAAAGTAGAGGTGCTCGGTAATGAAAATTCATTTCTTTGATCCTTTGTTATGCAGGTAAGATTCACTTTTCTCCTAAGCTTCAATAGCAATTACCACGAAGGAGAAGCAGAATGTATTATTCCTCCAATAACCCTTTCAAGCTATTGAAATAAGCCAACTTTATTGATTTGGTCTACCAGAATGATGGTCTTCCGTATAACAATTCCAATCCATTATCTCAAGACAGAATGTCCTTTTCATGTTTGCTTATGGATACAGTCAAAATTCTCCACGAAAATGAAGTTACATTGCCGCTTTTAATTCACCTATTACTACTGAGACTTTTAATTAACTTTAGTTTTAGCAGAACAGCATGGAGCTTCAGAACCTGAAGTAAACAAGCTTTGATTTGTCTATCCCACACTGGTATTACTCTATCCTGTGCTAAACACCCACCTCCCTTAATCAGGATAACTCCAGTCTAGATAAAATCAAGTATATTAACTGTCAGGTTTCGATGCTATCTCAAAATAAATGAACTTCCAAACTGCCGATCTTTAAGATCCTGAGTCCTTCGGGAGTAGGACGGTATAGAAATCGAATAAAATAAATAAAAAATAAATAAGGAAATTTTCTCTTTATTCAAGGACAGCAATCTGATCCTGAATCATCGTGGTCAGTACTGACCTTTGCCCCCCAATCCCTCCCTTTCCAATCCCCAATTCTCTGCTTCTCATTGACTATCTTCCAAGTCACTTTCCTGATTCCTTTCTTCATCAGGTCACAGGAATGTCTCCCCCCTCCCCATCTCCGAGGAGACCGAATCTTCAAAGGGATTTAGCAGGCAAAAGTTCAGGCTTCTCCTCCCTTCTGAGACACTGACATTAACCATATACCAGAACTGTGAGCCCGGGTGAAAAATTGCATTACTCAGCTACAGCTAGACCCTATTCAACAGATTGAAACATGTTATCATATTAGACAACATTAGGATTAAATATCCTGAAGAAATTGTTTAGGAAAATGGATTTTTGATTCACATGGTCTACTAGAGTTGTCGTCAAAGCGGTATGAAAAATTAAGAGAACAGAAGTAGTTGGAAGTGAGGACTAGAGGGTTTTCTAGACTGTATCAGTCTTTAAGGCAGACATGAAAACAAATAATATTTTCAAAATAACATGGAACTAATATCAATTTTGTTTCTACTTGGAAACCGCTTTGGAATTTGGTGGTTCAGGTGAAAAAAAATAATGAAATTTTGATTTTGCTGATTAGATACTGTATTTTTCGGACTATAAGACACACCGGTGTATAAGACACACCAAGATTTCGAAGAGGTAAGCAAGAAAAAATATATTTTTGCCTTCCCCGGCCCCCAGGAGCACTCTGCAGGCCTCCCAAACCCTCTATGCACCCCATTTTTGTGAAAAATGGGCCCATTTTGTGGACCCATTTGGGAGGCCGAAAAATGGCTGTATTTGGTTTATAAGATGCACCAACATTTCCATCCTCCTTTAGGTGGGGAAAGATGTGTCTTATACTCCAAAAAGTATGGCTTTGTTATAGAAATGGCTAGTATATATTATTATGCAAAAGGGAAAAATTGAGGTTGTACGTCTATGGAGATTCTCCATCATCCAGGTCATGATTGTCCCAAAGGTGCTTTTTCAAAAGGCAACTGGACTTTCTGGTTCTTCTTTGAAGACGTTTCACTTCTCATCCAAGAAGCTTCTTCAGCTCTGACTGGATGATGGTGGGGAATGGAAGGATTTCATTCAGCCAATCCCCACCATCCAGGTCAGAGCTGAAGAAGCTTCTTGGATGAGAAGCAAAACGTTGTCAAAGAAAAACCAGAAAGTCCAGTTGCCTCTTGAAAAAGCACCTTTGGGTTGAGGTTGTATGCTATTACCTTATTTTACTGCACCAAAAGGAGTTGGAAGTCAACGCTTCTCTCTTTCTTCTTCCCTTTACCTTACACTTTTTCCTCTTCCCCTTTTCCTCCCCTATTTTCCCATTACTTTAATTTTTCTTTCTATTTCTTTTTTTTAAAAAAATAATTTGTATTAAACAGTTTTTTAAAAAAGAAATTTTTACAATTTTCTTCTTTTCAACAATTTCGCATTAATAAACATTTCTTACATATCCATTTTGCTCCCTTACTTCAATTTTCCATTTATACATGTAGTTCATATATTGATTTATATACATACAGATAACAGTGTACTCAATAGCGATCATACATTCTGTGTCCGTTCCATTTCCACTTGTATGTTACTGCATTTCAACTCCTATATCTTCCTCATTTACTCTTTCCTTGACTTTTATCCCTCTCTCTAGCCACTTTGTTGTTCCACCAGGCTGGGCTATCAATGTAAAGATTTTAACTGATTTTTAAAAATGGGATTTTAAATTTGGGAGTTTTATAATTGAGCCTATCATTTAATAATTTTAATTATTTTTAAATTTTGTCTGTCTTTGTGCTTTTAATCAGGCTGTACACCGCCCTGAGTCCTACGGGAGAAGGGCGGTATAGAAATAAAATTAAATAAATAAATAAATAAATAAATAAATAAATAAATAAATAAATTCATACCATTTCTCCCATACCATATAATATCCTGTTTCCTCCTTTTCTTGTATTTCTTTTATAAGTTTGTCCATCTTTTTCTTTCTATTTCTATATGTTATGTTTTGATAAACAAATAAAAAGTATTTTTAAAAAATAACATTAAAAACTAATAACGAAACAATATCTGAGCAACCCGAAGGTCTTCCATCTTTAAAACTATTTTTTAAAACGTCAAATTTTATCTGTAAAACTAAAGTTTTAGCTATAAACCATGCCACAAAATGTTGAAATACGATCCTGGAGCTGAAGAAAGGGATGGGAGTTTTGCATGCAGCAGTGACCAAAGAGGCAGCTGGATAATTAAAGGAAAAAAAAAGAATTTCAGGGTTTGGAAAGTCAACAGTTCTTAAGAAAACTGCATTTCCCCAAAGACCATTAATACCTTCCTAACTTGGCAAGACTAGCTAAACAGAAGGTCAAGGGAATAGAGACTCTCTTTTCTGACACCGCTGGATGTGCCAACAAGTTGATGAGAAGGGGGAAGGTAATCAACTGAAAATGCTTTTCTAGTTCCGATGCCTGCATGAATTTCAGAATAATTCAGAAAACCAGTAATGCTTCTCCATTTTTTTAAAAAAATCTGGCCACATGAGACTTAAGCAGCTGTACTTGGCATCTTTAAAAATAGTAATTAAGGAGCAAATACTACATCCTCTACTGAAAAATAATTCTGCCTATGTACTGTAGGTCCCAAAGCTGCTTTTTGTTGTTGTTGTTTTCTTTTCAGCTCAGAACTGAAGAAGCTTCTTGGATGAGAAGTAAAAGGTCTTCAAAGAAATACAAAGTCCAGTTGCCTTAAGAAAAGAAAAGAAAAGAAAAGAAAAGAAAAGAAAAGAAAAGAAAAGAAAAGAAAAGAAAAAAGCACCTTTGAGACAATCATGATAGGATAGGATAGGATAGGATAGGATAGGATAGGATAGGATAGGATAGGATAGGATAGGATAGGATAGGATAGGATAGGATAGAACCGAACCGAACCGAAGAGAAGAGAACAGAATAGAATAGAACAGAATAGAAAATAAAATAGGGTAGGGCAGGGCAAGGCAGGGCAGGGCAGAGCAGAGCAGAACAGAACAGAACAGAGCAGAGCAGAGCAGAGCAGAGCAGAGCAGAGCAGAACAGAACAGAACAGAACAGAACAGAACAGAACAGAATAGAATAGAATGGAATTCTTTATTGGCCAAGTGTGATTGGACACACAAGGAATTTGTCTTTGGTGCATATGCTCTCAGTGTACATAAAGTAAAAATAAAATATATTCGTCAAGAATCATAAGATACAAGACTTAGTGATAGTCATAGGATACTAATAAGCAATCAAATCATACTAGGAAGCAATAAAAACAATCTGTGTTGTAAAAATACAAGCAACATGGATATAGCCATAAGTGGGAAGGGATAGGTACTAGGAAGGATGGGAAGAATAACAGTAATACAGTCTTAGTAAATAATTTGACAGTGTTATGGGAATTAGTTGTTTAGCATGATGGCATTTGGGGGGAAAACTGTCCTTGTGTGTAGTTGTTCTGGTATGCAGAACACTATAGCTTCATTTTGAGGGTAGAAGTTGAAACAATGATCTGGATGACTGAGAATCTCCATCGACACATGTACTATATGTAAACATTTCAATTTAAATCTAGACGGTGTCCATATCAGGAAGGCTAAAATTGTTCTGACCAATTTTCTACAGATTTTTTTTTTTAAAAAAAACTAACTCAGCCCTTGCATGACATAAACATCTGCACATCTGTTCATAACTTTTCTTGAGCAAATTCATATTGCCCATCTCTTTCTTTTCTTTGAAGACGAATGTTGCATTTGCAACTTTTCTTAAAATATGAATTGTTTCCTGGAACTGTTGTCATTTTTTTCTCCTCCTCTTGATCAGTTGCTAAACTATTATCCTTTGTAGCACAAATATATTCAGGAAGACAGAAATGCCATCTAATTCTGTCTGATAAATATTCCCTTGCATTCATCTTTAGTATCCACGCCCATAATTTGCAGTAATTGTTAGTCAACACTGTTACATGCCTGTTCATTCACAGTGAAGTCTATTTTTGTAGACCAATTTACATTTAGAAGTTCCACAACAGATCTCTTTGACTTCCGTAGCCTATATTGTAAATGACTGAGTGATCATATACCAATGCTATTCTCAAGCTATTCTCCAAAGCACCTGAGGGCAGGACAAGAAGCAATGGGTGGAAACTAATCAAGGAGAGAAGCAACCTAGAACTAAGGAGAAATTTCCTGACAGTTAGAACAATTAATCAGTGGAACAACTTGCCTCCAGAAGTTGTGAATGCTCCAACACTGGAAGTTTTTAAGAAGATGTTGGATAACCATTTGCCTGAAGTGGTGTAGGGTTTCCTGCCTAAGCAGGGGGTTGGACTAGATGACCTCCAAGGTCCCTTCCAACTCTATTGTATTGTATTGTATTGTGTTGTGTTGTGTTGTGTTCTGTTCTGTTCTGTTCTGTTCTGTTCTGTTCTGTTCTACTCTATTCGATGCCCTGCTGTTTATCAATCAGAATAGAACTGGAAGAGACCTTGGAAGTCTTCTTGTCCAATTCCCTGCTCAAGCAGGAGACCCTATACCATTCCAGGCAGATGACTGTCCAGTCTCTTCTTAAACGTCTCCAGTGATGGAGCACTCACAACTTCTGAAGGGAAGCCGTTCCACTGATTGATTGTTCTCACTGTTAGAAAATTTCTTCTTAGTTCTAGGTTGCTTCTCTCCTTGATTAGTTTCCCTCCATTGCTTCTTGTCCTACCTTCTTGCGCTTTGAAAAATAGCTTGGCCCCATCTTCTTTGTGGCAGCCCCTTGAATATTGGACTACTGCTATCATGTCCCGCCTCTTATTTCTTAGGTAGTATAGGTCTATTGCAACACGTTAATTTGCTGCAGGAAATTTTCAGGAAATTACATTCTTATCCTATCTGGCCTTAAGATCAATGTTCACCTTGATAGTTTACAAATTGGGGAAAGAAGCCCGAACAATTGATGTACATATCCTCCTTTTGTACGTCTTCTCCTATCAGATGCTTTCAAAAAGCCATTCATATCAGATTTCTGTTCTTTAATAGAGCTTATTCATACCTTTTTGAAGTTACTGTAGATCCTTCAAAGATGGTCAGGCACTGATTTCTTATAGTCTAGCCTCAAGGCTTTGAAAGCATAACGTTTGTGACAAAATAAATTCCATTAATAATAATTTAATTTAATTAATTTAATTTAATTAATTCAATTTATATGCCGCCCCTCTCCGAAGACTCAATAATAACTTTATTGTCATTGTACGTGTATACACAGTATACCCATACAACAAAATTCACTTAACACCCAAAGACCAGGTCCAACACACATAACAATCCCCAAACACACTCCCACCCACCACAATTCCTCACCCCTACACTACCCAAACATCCACACAACAGACCAAGTAATGTTGTCCAACAGATCACTGATGGTGGCCCTTTAGTTCATTGTTGAGTGCAATTATAGCTTTGGGATAAAAACTATTCAGAAAATGTGCGGTCCGAGTTTTAATTGTTCTGAATCTTCTGCCAGAAGGCAACAGTCCAAAAAGATTGTAAGCAGGATGGGAAGAGTCTCTGAGAATGTTATGCAACTTTCTCAAACAGCGAGATTCGAAGATGTCGTCCAGGGCTGGTAGCTGGAGTCCGATGATATTCTGGGCAGTTTTAATGATTCTCTGTAGAGCTTTTTTTTTGTCCGCTACAGAGCTGCTCCCATACCATGCAAGAATGCCGTATGTCAGGACACTCTCAATTAACTTGTTTTATTAATGCTGAGCACAGCAAGGGAGATGAATTCTGTTGAACGTGATGAGAGGACCAACAGGGTTCCATCTGAATGTTTTTTTATCTCACACAGAATATATAATTATTGTTCATCTAAAATGGTACAGTTTTTTTTTCTTTTAATCCTGCCTCACTGAGTAGTCCAGAAATCTAAAGCTTTTTTATTATTATTATTATAACTCACGGAATAAATAAAAAGAAAATTACTTCCCGCCTCTTTGTGTCCATAAACATGCCTGCAAATCCCCATAGTTTTTAATCTCTCTTCAGCCTTTTTCTTCTTCTTTCTGCTGCTGAGAAAGACCTAGTAAGTAAATCCAAATCTTAGTGAGTTGGATTAACATAATGACCAAGCAATAGCAAAGTATCTTGCATGGATTAACATGAATACACAAAAGCCATCACAAACTCTTGGCGTCCCCAAAGCAGTACTTCTCCACGCATAGTGGTGGGATTAAAAAAAAAATACTAGTGGTCCTGTGGGTGTGGCTTGGTGGGTGTGACATAGCTTGGTGGGCGTGGCTTGGTGGGCATGGCAGGGAAAGGATACTGCAAAATCTCCATTCCCACCCCACTTCAGGGGAATGATACTGCAAAATCTCCATTCTCACCCCACTCCTGGGGGAAGGATACTGCAAAATCTCCATTTCCTTCCCACTCCTGGGGGGAGGATACTGCAAGATCTCCATTCCCACCCCACTCCTGGGGGAAGGATACTGCAAAATCACCATTCCCTCCCCACTCCACTAACATGCTTTCCAGCTCCGTTCTCCTGTGCAGGGCAACAAAAGAAAACCCGGCTGATCAGCACCCACAACTTCTGAAGGCAAGTCGTTGCACTAGTTAATTGTCCTCACTGTTAGGAAGTTTCTCCTTAATTCCAGGTTGCTTCTCTCCTTGATTTGTTTCTATCCATTGTTTCTTGACTTGACTTCTGGTGCGTTGGAAAATAAGTTGACCCCCCTCTTCTTTGTGGCAGCCCCTCAAATACTGGGATACTGCTATCGTGTCACCCCTAGCCATTCTTTTCTCTAGATTAAAGGTAAAGGTAAAGGTTCCCCTTGCACATATGTGCTAGTCGTTCCTGACTCTAGGGGGCGGTGCTTCATCTCCATTACAAAGCCGAAGAGCCAGCGCTGTCCAAAGTTGTCTCCGTGGTCATGTGGCCAGCATGACTAAATGCCAAGGGCGCACGGAACACTGTTACCTTCCCACCAAAGGTGGTCCCTATTTTTCTACTTGCATTTTTTATGTGCTTTTCGGTTGGCAGAAGCTGGGACGAGTAACGGGAGCTCACCCCGTTACGTGGCACTAGGGATTCAAACCACTGAACTGCTGACCTTTCAATCGACAAGCTCAGCGTCTTAGCCACTGAGCCACCACGTCCCTTTTATCCCTTTAATCCCTTCTCTAGATTAGCCACACCCAATTCCTGCAACCGTTCTTCCTATGTTTTAGTCTCCAGGTCCTTGATCAGCTCAATTGCCCTTCTCTGCACTTTTTCCAAAGTCTCAACATCTTTTTTTGTAATATGGAGACCAAAACTGGATGCAGTATTCCAGGTACTTAAAATATATGCCACCAGGGGGAAAACAAGAGCCTTGGTAGTACAGGGTTTTAAGGCACCCTGTTATTAAGCTGGTTATTAAGACCAGTTGCTTGCAATTACTGCAGGGTTCGAATCTCGCCAAGGCTCAAGGTTGACTCAGCCTTCCATCCTTTCTAAGGTAGGTGAAATGAGGACCCAGTTGTGAGGGCAATAAGCTGACTTTGTATAAATATACAAAAGGATGAAGGCTATTGCTGAGCACATTGTAAGCCGCCCTGAGTCTTCGGAGAAGGGCGGCATATAAATCAAATTAAAAAAAAAAAGTCTGTATTTCTTCAAAGTAGATACCTCACCTGCAGTTCAGTTAACTGGCATCCTGCTTACTTTCTGCTGTTGTTGTGTTCCTCCTATGTTCCTCTACATTCCTAATATCAAATGGAGCTCAGAACACTTCTTAGCCTAACAAACTATAGAAACATGAAAGCGAATAATTCCAATAGCATAAAATTAAAAAGAGGATTCAATACACGCCTCAAGAAATGAATGGCAAGGCAAAGATGGAGAAGAAAGTACTAAAATCAAAGGTCTCACTCTTTTGCCTATTACGAAGGTGCTTATGGGCTGAAGATGAATATTAATGAAAAACAATATTTTGTTGTTGTTGTTTAAAGCAAGATTGATTTATGGAACTGTGTTTCTTCTGGAGAAAGAAATGGTACATTTTAGGCTGAATTTACATTTCTCTCCCCTTCCCTTTCCAAAAAGCATATATAGGGACATTAGTATTTCAGCTAGAGTTGACATTTGGGACCATAATTTGGAGTACGACCATTAAAACCCAGAGCATTTTTATTTCAGGGAGATTTTTTAAAAAAATAATAGAACTACTCAAAATTACTTCCATTTAAATGGATAAACCCATCAAAAGGGTCATAAAATTTCACTGTCTCTGAATGATCCATTTATATGTTATTCTGGGGGTGGCAATGGATTTTCTATTAATAATTCTGCCCCACGCCCCAATTTTTCTCTGTGAAACCTTCTACAACAGTGTTTCTCAACCTTGGTAGCTTGGAAGATGGGTGGACTTCAACTCCCAGCCCTTCTTTTCACTAAATCAGACATACCCAATTCCTGCAACCATTCTTCAAATGTTTTAGCCTTCAATCCTCTACTCATTTTTGTTGCTCTTCTCTGCACTCTTTCCGGTTTTTAACATCTTTTTTATATCGTGGCGACCAAAACTGGATGTGATATTCCAAGTGTGATCTTACATACTGCGTCATGTTGAATCTCTCCTGAGGTTTTTGTTTGACTTCACAATCTGACTCTGCAACCAAACAAGACAGAGACAGACTTCAGAGGAGAATTAGAACTGCAGAAAAAACAATGACTACCAACCTGCCTTCCATGGAGGACCTGTCTACTGCACGAGTCAAAAAGAGGGCTGTGGAAATATCTACAGACCCCTCACATCCTGGACACAAATTGTTTCAACTCCTACCCTCAAAACGACGCTATAGAGCACTGTACACAGAACAACTAGACACAAGGACAGTTTTTTCCCGAATGCCATCACTCTGTAATGGCATTCCCACAATACTGTCAAATAATTTACTAAGACTAAGTTCCAGGAAACAATTCATATTTTAAGAAAAGTTGTGAATGCAACATTTGTCTTCAAAGAAAAGAAAGAGATGGGCAATATGAATTTGCTCAAGAAAAGTTATGAACAGATGTGCAGATGTTTATGTCATGCAAGGGCTGAGTTAGTTTTTTTTAAAAAAAGAAATCTGTAGAAAATTGGTCAGAACAATTTTAGCCTTCCTGATATGGACACTGTCTAGATTTAAATTGAAATGTTTACATATAGTACATGTGTCGATGGAGATTCTCAGTCATCCAGATCATTGTTTCAATTTCTACCCTCAAAATGAAGCTATAGTGCTCTGCATACCAGAATAACTACACACAAGGACAGTTTTCCCCCCAAATGCCATCACTCTGCTAAACAACTAATTCCCACAACACTGTCAAATTATTTACTAAGACTGTATTACTGTTATTCTTCTCATCCTTCCTAGTACCTATCCCTTCCCACCTATGGCTATATCCATGTTGCTTGTATTTTTACAACACAGATTCTTTTTATTGCTTCCTACTATGATTTGATTGCTTATTAGTATCCTATGACTATCACTAAGTGTTGTATCTTATGATTCTTGATGAATATATTTTATTTTTACTTTATGTACACTAAGAACATATGCACCAAAGAAAAATCCCTTGAGTATCCAATCACACTTGGCCAATAAAGAATTCTATTCTATTCTATTCTATTCTATTCTATTCTATTCTATTCTATCTATTCTATTCTATTCTATTCTATTCTATTCTATTCCATTCCATTCCATTCCATTCCATTCCATTCTGACCTATAGCTCTGGTGAACTTCAATCCATAAACAAAACAGACCTGACCTCATCTTTGCTCTAGATAAGCTTTTGGTACATGATACCCTTGCAGTGAGTTTTTGTAGTCTCCATCTTTTTCAAGCCTTCTGTTCATCTCAGTTGAGCAAACATACATTTTTTAAAAAAGAACAACTCTTGCAGTGAAAAACTAAATAAATTGGTTCTTTAAATAATCAAAAGAATACTAAGAATATTGACCTGTTGAAAAATTGGTCTGATCTTTAAAGATATTCCAGAATAGCAATGAAGAGACTATTAACAACAACAGAATGATGACAGATATTCATTAGTGTATGCATATGAATGAGAAGAAGACACTTAATTACAAATTATACTTGGCAAATTATTTAGTAGCTGTAAATCAAATGCTAAAAAGATGTAAAATTTGGAGTGCAAGTAGTTGCATATTTTCTCCCCTTCAATAGCAGCCGTCTTGAGCAAATTGGAGAAGATGCGCCTTCCTCCCAAACACACAGCATCTTGAAAAGCCATCATCTTTCAGAAACCTTGGGCAATAATCCACCACAAAATAATCCTATTCAAAGTATATTGACATGAATGAATTCTTGTGTTGTTCTCAGTCATTCCGTTGGGGGGAAAAAACAGATTGCGTTTCCCACTCTTTAGCATGTCCATAATTGTGTTTGGTTATTCTGCCTGCAAGAATGAATTGTAAATGCATACTATGTAGGGATTTAAACGGTTGCTAATTGTGAGCCGTAGTTGTGAGTGCCAATTAACAAGGTAACTAGTGATTGGTTAGTGGGGGTTGCGGAAGGAGAAGGCTGAAATCATTTTCACATTTCCTTGGAATTAATTCTATCAAGCTCATTAGTGCGCATTGGATAGGCCACCCACACTCTACTACGTAGTGTTCTTACAAACCCGTTTTGCATAGTCACTGTTTATTAGTACTTTGCACAATCCTTGCTGACTCAGCTTTTTTCCTTGCTTACCTTTCATTTCACTACAAATGCAAATGGAACGGAAAGAAAAGCTCATTTAAATTTAAAAGGCATCAGAAATGGGAGTGGCCAATAAAACAAATAAGGTGAGGCCTTGAAGATATTCTATTGTCACAGAAGTCACACTCTGCAGTCACCATCAATAGGCTTTGATTAATAAAATGTATTGGCAAAGAATTAGAAAAAAAAATGTCTGCCCATTTGCAAGATTCGTGAATATATTAGGGAGACTTACTTCTTGGGTCTGAGTTATTTTTCCCACGTTTGTTTTTTCCCCTGAAAGATAAAAGAAAAATAATCTCTGAGTTAGATCTGTGGGAATGAGGAGAATGCTCCTCTCCAGAACTTCAGTTGTGGAAGAATGAAAACCTAAATCTGATCTGTCAGTTTAATTCAACCCATTTATCTCGGGGTGAAGACAATCAAAGTCCAGGAAAATCAAATACTAAAGAACTAATAAGGATCAGGAACAGGGGTGCACAGGGTAACAGGGTAACAAAGGTAACAGGTGAAATGCTACCGGTTTGCTCTGGTTCGCGCAAACTGGTAATGATAAAAACTACCGGTTTGGGCGAACCAGTAGTAAAAAAAATGCTACTAGTTTGAGCGAACTGATAGTTAGCTACCAGTTCGGTCGAACCAGTAGTTTAAAAAACTACTGGTTCGGTGAAACTGGTAGGTAAAAAAAGCTACCGGTTCATACGAACCGGTATTTCCAAAGATCAGCTGTGCCACACGGTTTAGCTTCACTAGAAAGCAGGAAATCTTGCGGCACAGCTGTTCCTCCCCCTCGCTGTTCTACTTACCTAGTGAACCTACTTACCTATTTACCTAGTGAAGTCTTCTTTTTCCATGCAAAATGTGCATTTGGCATGCACCGCGCATGTGTGTGCAGTGTGTTTTTGGTATGCACCGTGCATGCCCGCACACAGCATGCATTTGGCGTACACCACACATGCACTGGTAGCGAACCGGTGACAATACGAGGAGGATTTCACCACTGATCAGGAAGATTTGTCTCTCTAGAAAGACAAAGCAAAGCTTCACATTTTCCTCATTGCAAAGGGTGGATCAGGTAAGCAGAAGTTCCAATTTCTAGAAATCTAGGATAGGAGATTTAAGAGTAAAGTCACAATCTATGGACTAGTGGAAGCTGGATGGAGATGATAATGCCTTCAGAGAAAGATATTTGTGTGCTTGGCTGAAAAAATTGTGAGAACCCATTGTTAATTTTTTTTTTTATTTCTCTTTTTCTTCTTGTCTGTAGTCTTGCAAGTCCCAATTAGTTGAGTAGATAGATAAAAGATCAATAGATCGATAGATAGATAGATGAGAAAGATGATGGATGGATAGATAGATGACAGAGGAGAGAGGGAGGGAGGGAGAGAGAGAGAGAGGGAGGGAGAGGGAGAGAGAGAGAGAGAGAGAGAGAGAGAGAGAGAGAGAGAGAGAGAGAAATGTTAGATAGTCTCTTTCACTAAGAATGTTCCTGGATCACTTCAACATAAAAATATATGCTTGAGATAAGTATCTCACTTCATAGCAATTATTGGATTACAGTTCCCAATTACTTGCAGTTCTGAACAAATTAATGGATGCCAGTTTGACATCAGATTCGGAACAACCTAAAGCAATAGCAGTGAATTTTTATCTTCTAGGATACTTCATAATAAGATATAAAAATAGCTGTTTGGAAAGAAAGAAACTTTTCCAGCACAACTGAGAAGCAGGCTGTGTTCAGGCTATCTCAGAAGATATTAGCAAAATTGTGATGTGTGTTTTTTTTTAACACGTTGCAAGTGTTAACTGATAAGATATTTGTTATCTATTCATTATTATATATATCCTGTGTCTGCCTAGCCTCTCTATCATTTTTTACCCTTTCTCCTCCCCAGTGTAAATGCTACATACATTTAGCCACTCCATGCATCCAATTATAATTTGTATATATTTATGACTTTTACTATAATTTGCTTTTTGGTAAAAGTGCTCTAAGGGATGTGGTGGCTCAGTGGCTAAGACACTGAGCTTGTTGATCGAAAGGTCAGCAGTTAGAGTTCTGTAGTGCCGTGTAACAGGGTGAGGTCCCGTTACTTGTCCCAGCTTTTGCCAACCTAGCAGTTCGAAAGCACATAAAAAATGCAAGTAGAAAAATAGGGACCACCTTTGGTGGGAAGGTAACTGCGTTCCGTGTGCTTTTGTTGTTGAGTTATGCCGGCCACATGACCACGGAGATGACTTCGGACAGTGCTGGCTCTTCGGCTTTGAAACGGAGATGAGCACCGCCCCCCAGAGTTGGGAACGACTAGCACATATGTGCAAGGGGAACCTTTACCTTTAAAAGTACTCTGAAACTCCTTCTGATTTTTGGCCAGAAGGCTGCCCTCAAACTTTTGGTACACCTTGGAAGTAAGACCAGATGTAAGCAAATCATCCATAAGGCATTTGATTTCAATGGGAGAAATTGCATGCTTTTCAATGTGTCAGTTTTATCGGGTATTGGTCATTTGCATGAACAATACTAACAACAAGAACAGAAACAAGAATTCGGATTCTGTATTTTGACAGAGCTCACCGTAACAGCATTTCCAAAAAGGCATTAAGAGTTGTTAACCTAATATTGTGAAGCTTCTTCTCCAGTAACATTGTACTGCAAGCTAGGGCATACAAATCCTTTGCTAGACCAATTCTCAAATACAGCTCATCTGCCTGGAATCCACACTGCATATCAGACATTAATACAATTGAGCATGTCCAGAGGTATTTCACGAGAAGAGTCCTCCACTCCTCTGCTCGCAATAAAATACCTTATGCCAGCCACCAGGATTGAAATTTTGGGCTTGGACAACCTAGAACTACGCCGTCTACAGTCTGACCTAAGCGTAGTACACAAAATTATCTGCTACAACGTCCTACCTGTCAATGACTACTTCAGCTTCAACTGCAACAATGCATGAGCACACAATAGATACAAACTTTATAGCCCAAATATTAGACCAAAATTTCTTTGCTGCTGGGCATGTCCACCATAAATGATAGAAGGTTCCTTGTGTCTTTTTACACTTCCAGCAGATCGGGCTATTTTTAGGCTGTATTTTTGCCAGTCTGGTTGAAGACATGTGCCACCTATAAAACATTTTTGGTTGGTTTTCCTTATACGCCACTGCTTTTGTTAATTTTATGTTTACCTGCCAGAACTTTTCCCATTTTTCCAAAGGTATTGTATGTTTGATGTTTTGAGCCCATTTAATCATCATTTCTTTGACTGTCTCTTCTTCCATTTTATAGCGTAAAAGAAATTTATAGATTCTACTAATTAATTTGTTTTCTGAGTCTAATATAATTTTATCTATTTCTTGTTTTTGGTTATGAATTTCACATGTTTTTATATGTTCTCTGTATTTGGATTGTATTTGAGTGTAAGTCCACCAGTCTATTTCTCTATGTAAGTCTGTCTCCAATTGTTGTTTTGTCTTTAATTTGCCTTGATAGTCAATTATATCTTTATATCTAATTATTTTTGTCTTGTCTGTTAAATTTGGACTCAAACACCCAAAACTTTAATCGTAAACTGTCTACTGTGGACCTCACCCCATTCCTAAGAGGTCCGTAAAGGGGGCGTGCATAAGTATGCCTCCCGTACCTGTCCTACTGTCCCCCATTTCTTTTACCCATTTCCTGTGTTCATATCCATGTTTATACTTATATCTGTTGTCTCATACATGTTTGACAAACTAAATAACTAAATAAATAAATAAAAATAAGAACTACAAAGGAAGATTTATAGAGATTCCCAGTCATCCAGGTCATGGTTGTCCCAAAAGTGCTTTTTCAGGAGGCAACTGGACTTTCTTGTTCTTTCTTTGAAGACGTTTCGCTTCTCATCCAAGAAGCTTCTTCAGCTCATTCAGCTTCCAAAGGGAGGTAAAACCATGGCATTCCTGTCCTTGCTGAGAGTAAACACTTGGTTGGAATTTCTACCAAGAAAAGTTAAAAGCCAATTTATGTTGAGTTCAAACTTTGGGGGATTATACAGGGCAGGGGTGGGTTCTAAATTTTTTTACTACTGGTTCTGTGGGCGTGGCTTATTTTGTGGGTGTGGCTTGGAGATCATGTGACTAGGTGGGCGTGGCTTGCTGGTCAGAGTCATTTCTGGAAGGCCCTCGCACTTACGACCAGTCCTCGCACTTACGACCCGACTCATTTGTTTGCTTTTAACACTGATCAGCTGTAGGACGGCCCTTTGAAGCCCCGCGGCAAGAGTTTAAACAGTTTTTTTTCCCTCTAGTCATCAGCTGGGACTCAGGAGACAGCAATAGATTGGGAGTGGGACCAAATAAAAGGTAAGAATAACGTGGGGTGGGTGGGGGGTTGGGAGGGCGGGGGGGAGAACCGGTTCAGTGATGTCATATCATCACTGCTACTGGCTCGGCCGAACCGGACCGAACCGGGAGGAACCCACCACTGATACAGGGTTATTATTTTGGACCAACAATACGCAGATGTTAGTCATTGTTTTCTTCCAGAATGTTTTTTTTTTTTCATCTTCCCCGGGAAACTTACAACCAGAAACTGTAAACATTATGTATTGTCTAAGCTTGTCACAACAAAGTGGTCCTTGGTGGGAGTGACAGAAAGCCAACAAAGAAGAGGAAAGACTAAAAAAAGAAATAAGTAGCACATTTTTTTCCCTGCCCTTTGCACATCCTCAGATAAAAGCACTCAGAGGATAAGGAAATTCCAGTCTGCAGAGCCTAATAAAGCAATTAGGCTTGACTTCACAGAGAAGAGAAGCATTCACTTTTGGTTTTTCTTCCCCAGACAAAAGAACAGTTGCTGTCATTTTTTTTTATTAAAGCAGATAAGTCCCGAACTCCAACCTGGAATCCTTTTAATGACAGTATTGCCAACTGGGGACAGCAAGATGGCATTCAAGAGCTCCCTGGAGGTGACTTGATGTTCCAGTGGGAGAACCAAAGAATTGCTCAATAATTTTCCCCCACCCCTCTTGATCAGCTCCTGTGTGAGCCAGTCAACCCAGAAGACACCAGATGCAAGAAACAGGCTGTATTTTCACTGTATTGCTACCCTGTTTCCCCCCCAAAATAAGACATCCCCTGATAATAAGCCCAATCGGGCTTTTGAGCGCATGGCAATAAGGCCAAGTGTTTATTTTAGGGTTCAAAAAAATATGACAGGGTCTTATTTTTGGGGAAACACGGTATATAGAATAGAATAGAATAGAATAGAATAGAATAGAATAGAATAGAATAGAATAGAATAGAATAGAATAGAATAGAATAGAATAGAATAGAATGGAATTCTTTATTGGCCAAGTGTGATTGGACACACAAGGAATTTATCTTAGGTGCATACGCTCTCAGTGCAAATAAGGAAAATAAAATACATTCATCAAGAATAAAAAAATACAGTACAACACTTAGTGATAGTCAAGGTTACTAATAAGCTATCAAATTGTTCTAGGAAACAAATAAAAACAATATAATTGAAAGGTACAAGCAACATGGTTATAACAATAAGTGGGAAGAGATAAATACTAGTAAGGAAAAGAAGAAGAATAGTAATACAGTCTTAGTAAATTATTTGACAGTGGGGAATTAGTTGTTAAGTAGAGTGATGGCATTTGGGGGAAAAAACTGTTCTTGTGTCTAGTTGTTCTGGTGTGCAGTGCCCTATAGCGTCTTTTTGAGGGTAGGAGTTGAAACAATTTATGTCCAGGATGCGAGGGGTCCATAGATATTTTCACAGCCCTCTTTTTGACTCGTGCGGTATACAGGTCCTCCATGGAAGGCAGGTTGGTAGCCATGTTTTTTTCTGCAGTTCTAATTATCCTCCGAAGTCTGAGTATTATTTTGATCATTAAAAAATGCCAGTTTGCAGGTTGGGATAACACCTAAAGAAAATCAAATAGGTTTTCTATAGTTGAGCTCTATGCTTAGTGTAGAGTCTTTGGTGCTCTCTGAGCTTGGTTGTTTTCTTGCAAATGTTTCATTACTCAACCAGGTATTATCAACAGTGCTAGCAAAGATTAGTAGGTGCAAATAGAAATACACATTATTTTCCACAGCAAGGAAGATAAAGCAGAAATGGTTAAATTAATTATTTTATCCAGAGAAGAAAATAAGTTTTTTTATTTGGATATCACTTCTGGAATTTGTGGTTGTGAAGAAAAAAAAATGAAACTTTGACTTTGGTTTTGTTGATTAGGAAGTTTCTATGTTATAGGAATGGCTAGTTATATATTAATCTGTAAAACCAAAAAGTTGAGGTTGGAGTGTTTTTATCTTTTACTGTGCTAAGAAGAATTGGATGTCAATGCCCCCTTTTCGTTCTTTTTCTCCTTTTCCCTTGTATCTCATGCCCTTGATTACCTATTTTTTCTTCTCTTCTTTGTATTTTACATTTTATATTTTGTATTTTTTGTATTTTATTGAATTATATACCGCCCTACTCCCGAAGGACTCAGGGCGGTTAACAGCCATAGAATAAAACATATAAATACAAATTTAAAATAAAATAAAACGAATTAAATAATTTGGCTGAACAAATTTAAAACTCCAATAATTTAAAAACAAATTTAAAATTTCCATTTAAAAAGGGGAAAGACTTAGGTCAGGCCAGCTTGATGAAAGAAGAAAGTCTTGAGCGCGCGATGGAAGGTACGCAGATCCGGGATCCTCTGTATCTCCGGGGGGAGCTCGTTCCAGATAGTAGGTGCCCCCACAGAGAAGGCTCTCCCCCTGGGGGCCGCCAGTCGACATTGTTTGGCCAACGGCACCCGGAGGAACCCCTCTCTATGGGAGCATACTGGTCAGTGGGAGGCTATTTGTGGTAGTAGGTGGTCCAGTAGATAACCAGGTCCTAAGCCATGGAGCACTCTAAAGGTGATAACCAAAACCTTGAAGCGCACTCAGAAGACCACCGGGAGCCAGTGCAGCTCACGCAGGAGAGGTGTTACATGGGAGCGCCACGTCGCTCCCATCACCACCCGCGCGGCCACACTCTGCGCCAGTTGGAGCCTCCAAGTGCTCCTCAAGGGGAGCCCCATGTAGAGAGCGTTACAATAGTCCAGATGGGAGGTGACGAGGGCATGAGTGACCGTGCATAAGGAGTCCCGATCTAGAAAGGGATGCAACTGGCATTGCGTCCCTTTGCGTTGCGTTTATTTTATCTATATAATAAAATAAAACTTTAATAAACATTAAAATATCAACAGTGCTAGAAGGGAGTGGGGTTTGCTTTCTATTTATAGACTAATGGCTTGCCCTAGTTAACACCAAGAACACTCCCACTAACAATGATCAAGCAACTCCATTCCTTTTTATCACTGATGATGTTACCTAGTTGGGGGAATGAAATGTCTTCAGGAAAACAACCAAGTTTTGAGAGCACCAAGGACCCTACAGTTCAACCCTGAATATTCCCTTCTCTTGGTCTATTCTTAGTTTTCAAAAAACAAAATAGTTTTCTAAGTAGGTACATTTCCCAGTGCTTTAATAACTAACTTTCATGGATCTATGAAACTTAGAGGATAACTTGACTTGCAATCAACTTTCTCAATCAGGAACAATGAAATGAAGGAACCAAGTTCATGAGCAGTGTGTGTGTGTGTGTGTGTGTGTGTGTGTGGTTTTCTTTGTGTGTGTGTGTGTGTGAGAGAGAGAGAGAGAGAGAGAATACCCTGTTTTCCCAAAAATAAGACCCAACCAGAAAATAAGCCCTAGCATGATTTTTCAGTATGCTCGTAATATAAGCCCTACCCCCCAAAATAAGCCCTAGTTAAGATTGTCAGCCAGATGGATACATTTAGTACCATATTTTCCCAAAAATTAGACCTAACCAGAAAATAAGGCCTAATGCGTCTTTTGGAGCAAAAATTAATATAAGACCTGGTCTTATTTTCAGGGAAAGACGGTAT
This sequence comes from Pantherophis guttatus, assembly GCF_029531705.1. The sequence goes on from NW_026844017.1 coordinate 6,399,176, forward strand.
GTCGGTGTGGGAAAGCACTGGCATGTGAATCAAGATAGGGGTGAAAAAATGTTTATAAGAAGTACTTTATAGAGAGTGATTGTGGAATATGAGCCAAGGTGTTGACCTGCAAGGAGGACAACTCAATATTGAGTTCATATTTAGCTCACTTTAATCCAATGAAGTCTACTTAACAGAGATACGGTTGGAAGAAAATCTGGTTTGGTGTTTCATGCACATATTGTAAATAGTAATACTATACATACTAGTATATTGCTTTTTTATCAATTGAGAGCACGTTGTTTCCAGGGCTGGGTTCTATTTACCTTTACTACCAGTTTGCAATGGGGCCGTGCATGCGCTCTTCTGCGCATGCACAGAAGCGTCCTGATGACATCAGGGTCGGTGGGTGGAGCCTCCCGCTGGTTTTACTACCGGTTCTATAGAACCAGTCCAAACCGGGGACAACCCATCACTGGTTGCTTCCCTTGTATCTACACTCTTCGATTGTTGGCTGAATTAAACCCATAACAAAGAGTGCTTGGAAGAAGTGACTTTTTGAATAGATGCTTTTTTTTAAAAAAACATCATATCATCTTGAATTGCCATCTGATCAGATTTAAAATTATTAGAGAATCCATTCCACTTGTGATGTACCTTTATATTGCCACCTGTGATGACTGATCTAAAAGAAGGCTTTTGTTGGGTTGTAAACTCACATTGTCCTTCAACAACAAAAAAATGTAGCACTGTATGAATTGTGCCACTATTTAAACGAGGAGAACAACAATAGTCAACGTTGAAGCAATTACCTTGATCTGTAATTGCAGCCTCTTTTCTTGTTCTCTGAGAAAGCGGCTCATTATTTTAATGCAATTGCTGCTTTCCAGAGCAGAACCTGACATTTTCTGAAGCCGGGTTCCTTAAAATATCCATAGATTACCTGATTTTTGTAGAACATAATACATCTTCTGTGTACATCAATGTTCACGGTCATTTAGAGGAGAACAAAAACTAACTTGCTACGCAATACAAATGCATGTAAATTGCAGAGGATGAATAGAGAAAGAGAAGAAGAAAGGGGTAGTTCAAAGAAAGTGTAAGCCAATTGAATTATGTATATACGGGCCTGGTAGCTCAGCAGACTAAAAGCATTGTGATTAACACCAGCTGTCTGCAATTACTGTAAATTCAAATCTCACCAGGCTCAAGGTTGACTCAGCCTTCCATCCTTTCTAAGGTAGGTTAAATGAGGACCCAGATTGTGGGGGCAATAAGCTGACTTTGTATAAAATATACAAAAGAATGAAGGCTATTGCTTAACGCATTGTAAGCCGCCCTGAGTCTCCGGAGAAGGGCGGCATATAAATCAAATTAAAATAAAATAAAAATAAAATACGAGATCGCCTTCTGCTGCCGATAGCCTCCCACCAGCCAATACGCTCCCACCGAGAGGGGCTCCTCAGGGTGCCGTTGGCGACACCCAGAGGGAGAGCCTTCTCTGTGGGGGCACCAGCCCTCTGGAATGAACTGCCCCTAGAGGTTCATATGTTCCCCCACCTGCGTACCTTTTGCCGCGCCCTGAAGACTCTTTTATCCCAACAAGCCGGGCTGGCCTAATAGGAATTTTTAAATTGGGTGTTTGTTAGTTTTTAATTTCGTGGGCCAAATTTTATATATTTGTTTTTAAATGGTTCTTAAATTTTGTGGTTTATATGTATTTTAATATGGCTGTACACCGCCCTGAGTCCTTTGGGAGAAGGGCGGTATAGAAGTTCAATAAAATCTAAATCTAAATCTAAAAACATTTTTAGATCACCGTTTTTTGTTTTTTGTTTTCCATCTCCTAAGTCAAGGAAAACCAAGTTTGACATTTTACAGCATTGTTCATGGGGTGGTGAAGATGTTTGTGTGGTTACTAAAATAATTAAGGAAGGAGCTGTATATTTTTGTGAACGCTAAGTTTGCAGCGAAAAGCAGATGGCAAAATGGGGAAATCCTAAACCCAAAGGATTCCGCTGGTGAGTTGTTCTAGGTCTCAGGAATTTTCTCTTTAGTTCTAGATTGGTTCTCTTCTCGATTAGTTTCCATCTATTCCTTCTTATTCTGCCTTCAGGTGCTTTGGAGAATACAGTAGTGGCCAGAATTGTGGAAACCTTTTGGGAAAAGTGTATTGTTGAGGTTTGATGGCTAATAACACCACTTTTTTGGGGGGGGAGTTTCAAGATAATCCTATTCCACTGCTGGAATGGCCTGGGAATAGCCCAGACCTTAACCCAACTGAAAATCTATGGAGCCGACTAAAGAAACTTGCTAGTCAGAAGCGACCCAGCAATAAAACCCAGTTAATAGAAGCAATCATTCAATCTTGGTTTCACATGAAATAGCAGAACTAAAAGACTCGGTTCACTCCATGGGAAGACCTGGTAAGGCCGTAATTCATGATAAAGGTTACCCAACTAAGTATTAACTGACATGGTGATCATTTTTGTATAACTCGTTTTTTCTACGTGTTCCACTTTTCTTCTTTAACTGCTATTCTAATAGCAAATCCTTCATAAAAGTTATTGCATTACATTTTTGATTAAATTATCTTTCCATTGATATATAATTTTATAGTACTACTCCAAAAAAAAAAAAGTGGTATTATTAGCTAGTTTTTAGAAAATACACTTTTTCCAAAAGGTTTCCACAATTTTGGCCACTACTGATTGACCTGTTTGAATCCTGTCCCACCCCATAAAGTAGGACCAGAGACACTTCATACGGGAGACTATAAGGATGTATATATGAGGACCAGGAAGTATGTCTATCTGCTTGTTTGTTTGTCTACCTCCTGGGAGGAAAAAATGAACACAAAGAAGCTCTTGGCTAAAAATGTAGGAGCCCAATCAATCAGTCTCCAGAGCCGAGAGAACTTCTGAGCTTTTGCTTAGTGTGAGGAATGTAAATACTAGCTGCTCAGAGGTTTCCTTAAGCCTCCTAGCTGTTGTGGTCTGCCAGCAGCCTGTGGAGCCGGCAGAGTCGGACAGTGATGAGGTTGGGGAGGAACATGGGCCAGTCCTGGAGTCTGGGGAAGGCTCGGACGAGGGCTCTGCATCGGTGGCAGAGATGAGGCCAGGACCATCTGGGAGTTATGTATGGACTCCAGAGCCTCCAGAGTCAGACATCAGAGAGGCAGAGGAGAGCCTGTTCCTAGTGCACACATATGCAGAGCTGCCAGAAGGCAAGAACAGTTAAAACAAAAGGGGCGATTCAGGAGTAAAGCCTGGAGATGATTGGCCCCTTCCATAAGACATAAAGGAAGAGCAAAGGCACATGGGCCTTTGAAGGAAGCAACGTTGTGGATGGTGTCGGTTTGCACTTTGAAGCTCCGTTTTTGACTCTGTGTTTCCATGTGACCTTGCCAAGATAATTGCCAATTAGGTCTTTGGCAGCATGTCAAAGAAGATGAAGGTGGGTGTTTATGAGCCTTAGCCGAAGGACTGTGGCAGACTTCTGTTGGACTATTTATAAACTCTTGGTGATTCAGCGCGTGCTGTAAATGAAAGGAATTCACAACTATTAATTTTTTTTAAAAAGGGGGGTTTGGGACTAATTGTGTGGTTTTTACTATCTCAGGAAGCCTAGGTCAGAACACTAGCCAGCTTAGCTACCTAGTTGTATTGGGTGGTAAATGAGCAAGCATCCTATTATATCCTGTTCATACATGTGGATCGATAGATGAGAACCACTAATGTTTGCCCACCTCCACTGTACAGTCTACATATGCTTCGTTCCTTCGTCTACTTGCCTGCCAAAACATCCCTTCCAGACATCTGTTGTGCATTGTTGAGAACTATTCTTTCTCCCTTCCCACACGTCTCACCAGGTTAATAAGGCATTAGAATGCAAATCTGCCTTGATAGCTCAGACAAGGATTGGAATGCAAGGCAGGTCTGACGCCATGGAGTGTTGGAAGCTTTTAAATGCATTTGCTATTTCCTCCATGATCAGCAGGGCATCTGAAGCCTTGTTAACAGTTCCTGTTAAAGGGATCTGAAATTGGGCAAACGAAGAGCTTAACAGCTCTTGTGTAATGGTAGATGGAATGAGAGAGAGAGCTGAAAACCAGGGTTGTATCAAGAAGTGGCTCAGTGGCTAAGATGCTGAGCTTGTCGATCAGAAAGGTCGGCAGTTCAGCGGTTTGAATCCCTAGTATAGATCTCCTGCATGAGCAGGGGATTGGACTACATGACCTCCAAACAGTAGTGGTTTTCACTTACCTTCACTACCAGTTCGGGACTGTGAGCGTGCACACATGCACGCACCCCTCTGCGCATGTGCAGATCATCTGTGATGACATCCAGGCAGGTGGGCGGAGCCTCCTGCCACTGCCGCTAGCAGTTCTCCTGAACCAGGGCGAACCAGTAGAAACCCACCACTGCCTCCAAGGTCCCTTCCAACTCTTTTACTCTTATTATTATCCTTCCACTACAGAAGGAGAAGGAGCCTGATTGAAATTTCAAGGACTCCTGGAAGAGGTGGGATGGGGAGGGGAGGGGCCAGCCAGCAATTTAACAACCAGTTCACCTGAACCGGACCGAACCAGCTGTATGCCACCACTGGGGTATTCTCTTTGAGCAGGGGCTTGGACTAGAAGACCTCCAAGATCCCTTCCAACTCTATTCTGTAACTAAGAAATTAATAACAATAACAGTAGTTACTCTGATGACTAAGAATGGGCGTACTTACCTTGGTTGCTTACAGTAGGTTTTAATTTTTCTGGATTTTATATTCCAAATTAGAAAGAGTCCACATCCCATATTGATTTAGGATACTTTCATACAAGGATCTTGTCTCAATCTGAAAGCAGCTTCTCTATTTCTATTCTTGTGACAAAGTTCTAATTACGGCCCATAATTTTTTCTCCTTATAGCACATTAGAAATGGTAATTCAGTAGCAAATTTTGGCCAGACGTAAGGGACGCGGTGGCTTAGTGGGTAAGACGTTGAGCTTGTCAATCGCAAAGTCAGCAGTTCAGCGGTTCGAATCCCTAGTGCCACGTAACGGGGTGAGCTCCCGTTACTTGTCCCAGCTTCTGCCAACCTAGCAGTTCGAAAGCACATAAAAAATGCAAGTAGAAAAATAGGGACCACTTTTGGTGGGAAGGTAACAAGCGTTCCATGCGCCTTTGGCATTTAGTCATGCTGGCTACATGACCACGGAGACGTCTTCGGACAGCGCTGGCTCTTCAGCTTTGAAATGGAGATGAGCACCGCCCCCCAGAGTCGGGAACGACTAGCGCATATGTGCGAGGGGGGCCTTTACCTTTTTTAGAGGAGCGGGAGGACAGAAAATCCTGTTATAGGCTACATCCAGCACTGAAGCTCCAGGCTATGCACACTTTTACCTCACAGAAAGTCATCCCATACAGCATCAATATTCTAATTCAGAAGCAGAGAATGCACCATTAAGCTTTGCCCCAGCCCTTTCCCTGTATATTGTATGATGGCGGCTAGAGAAGGGCTAAATTTGTGAGCATCATTTTTACTAAGTGTGGGGTCACTCCCAGTATTGCCTCACTGCTCCCCAAGTCTGTTTCTTGTAGATCATTCATGGTAAAACATTTGGAAAGCTTACCCCTTAGATTTCAGATGAATAATTGGAGTTAAGTTATCAGCACAACTAGTAATTGGATATATAGTAGCATAGTAATCACTGTATCTTGAAATTCTTCAGATAAAATGTATTAGGAAGGAAGGAATCCTATAGGAATCATTTTTCTTGTACAATGCTGTACATCTATCTATCTATCTATCCTTCCATCCATCCATCCATCCATCTATCCATCATCCATCTATCTATCTATCTATCTATCTATCTATCTATCTATCTATCCATCCTTCCTTCCTTCCTTCCTTCCTTCCTTCCAACCATCCATTCATCCATCCATCCATCATTTATCTATCATGCATCATCTGTCTGTCTGTCCATCCGTCCATCCATCCATCATTTATCTAACATGCATCATCTGTCTGTCTGTCTGTCTGTCCATCCGTCCATCATCCATCCATCTATCCATCCATCCATTATCTATCTATCTATCTATCTATCTATCTATCTATCTATCTATCTATATTGCACAATGTTTAAACAACTCTCTTTAGCATTAAAGATATTTTTCTGCATTATATGGAAAGAGAAAACTGCTAATAAGAACCCATTAGTGTTCCGTTATTAAAGTAAGACAAAGAACTCAAGATGTTCTGTACTAAGTTCAAATTTAAAAAAGGAAAGAAAACTCAGAAGCATTTCTTGATGTAATTTAATTGAATTAAAGCAATTGGATTTTTGAAGTACATTTATAAGATACGATTTTGTCTTTGAAGATCTAATGACGTTTGGATTTTCTACATAACCTCCATGATTGAATTTGAGATTTTATTCTGTATAAGAGCAAAATGCAATTAACTGAGGTCTGTGCCAGCCAATCAAAGCCATGTCTGCTTAAATGTATTGGTATTAATTTCAAGCTTCCAAGTGACCTGCAAATACATTTCAAAAGATACTTCACTGTGATATGTTTTAACTCAGACATATTCTAAATGTTGACTTTTTTAGGAAACCTTTCGGCAATGATGTAATTGTTAAAGAATCTTTGCAAGGCCTGGATACTCTCTCTCTCTCTCTCTCTCTCTCTCTCTCTCCCTCCCTCCTCCCTCCCTTCCTCCCTCCCTCAGTGGTGGGATTCAAATAATTTAACAACCAGTTGTCTGCCCTAATGACCAGCTGGGTTAGGCATGGTTCGGTGGTCATGTGACCACGTGGGCATGACCAACTCAACATCACTCACATCAATGGGTGCTTCACCTTAGTTGTTACAATGTAATAAGGGTTAACCCGAGAGGCAGTTTCTGTAAGCAGGGCAATAAAGATTAGGCTAGAAACACCATCAGAATGTTTCCTTCCTGCCTTCCTTACAGGATTAGCCCTGTAAAGTGGGGAAAAAAACAAAATAAGATTTCTTCCAACATCCGGTTCTCCAAACTACTTAGAAAGTTAACAACCAGTTCTGCCGAATAGGTACAAACTGGCTGAATCCCACCATTGCCCTCCCTCTCCCCCTCTCTCTCCCTCTTTCTCTCTCTCTCTCTCCCTCCCCCCCTCTCTCTTTTGGAGCCTTAAACTGGAGGGCCAGTTTAATGTCAAGGTTCCAAGTAATACATCACATTTAATAAGAACTCTGAGGCAGGCAATGATGTAATAGACAATTACAAGGCCTGGATACATATTCATATTTTCTCCCTCTCTCTCTCCCTCCCTCCCTCCTTCCCTCTCTCTCTCTCTCTTTCTCTCTCTATGCAAGTGTGATGTGTGTTTTGTATATGGGTGTGCATATCATTTAAAAAAAAAAAGGAAACGAGTGAAACTGTTCCAAAGGGGCTTTTTCCAAAAGCAAATGGACTTTCTAGGTTTATTCCCTTGAAGTTGTTTCGCTTCTCATCCAAGGAACATCTTCAGTTTTGACTGAATGGTGAGAAGCAAAATGTATTCAAGCGGGGGATGGGGGGTGGGGAACCAAGGCTGTCCAGCTGCCTTTGGAAAAAGCACTTTTGGGACAACCACAACCTGAATGACTGAGAATCTCCATAGGCGAAGGAATGAAACAATTTCAAACAAGGGGTGAAACTGCAAACTACTAAAGTAAAATATGCAAAAACTTAAAGTGAACAATCTGTTACACGTAGACTGCAATTTCTAATGGCACTTGTATGGTTCTGTTGCATTGAATGATTGTTGGTTTTCTTCCAACCAAATGCTGAACCCACTTCATGTCCTCTTTCTGAAGGCCTGCCTAAGTGTCTATCATCAGAAGAAATTTTTCACAGTTTGCCTGTCCTGGTTATATCAAATGCAGGCTTTTTAGTGACATGGTGCCCTATTGTTTTCCCCTCTTCATAATATCTCTGCATTGCAAGAGATCTTTAAAGCTGACAGAAGCAGGGTGACTGAGGGTGGATTTAAAGATAAACCCCGTTAGATAAACTTTCACCAGCCCAAATGCCAAGCAGATGTCTGGATTTTAATGAATTCCCACGATTTGCTCATTACGAACGACTCTGGAGAAGTACCGATTTTCAGGAATGCTCTTTTAGATCTCTTTAATAATTCACCAACCTCTTTTCTTAGAAGTTGGGAGAGAATTAGAACTGCTGTAAATAGTCCTTGTGTGTCTACAAGAGGTTCCTCCATTTTGAGATTACCACTCAAAGGATTTGAATCCTACTAGTGTCTCCTCAACAGGACACAATGGCTCAGCGGTTAAAGATTGGAAAGCTGACAGCCTGGGTTCAAGACCCAAGTGCCACACAATGGGATGAGCTCCCTGTTAGAGATTCTGTTTATATATAGCACCACAGAGCAAACAAAGGGTACAGTCACCATGTGCTTTACTGCTCAACTATTTAACTGTAACAGGAAACAGGAAATTCTACTTAGAACAAAAGAACATAGAGTATATACTCCAGATCCAGACTTGTAAACACTGCCATCTATAGACTGAATACTATTGTAGTTGTTGCAATAAAAATACATTCCAACTTGTATTCCAACACTCTCATTGCTTTTCCCAGCTTCTGCTCACCTAGCAGTCTGAAAGCATGTAAGTGTGAGTAGATAAATAGGTGCTACTTTGCTGGGAAGGTAAAAATCCCAATTTTCTCTCCCTTGGCTCAAGCTGATGAAGGGAGGAGAACTTGTGGCTCAGAGGTTAATATAACTGCCTAACATGCAGGCAGCCTAAGTTCGAATCCAAGTAAGTCCAAACCGGGAGCATTTCACCCCTGATATCTATCTATCTATCTATCTACACACACACACACACACACACACACAATTAAAAACAATAGCAGGTATTTTGTTTTTAATTGCAAATACAATTTTCCGTTTCTGCAGCCCTCCACCTCCATGTTCCCAAATGTTCATATAGTGATGGAACATAGTTTTGAATTTACTTCACTCCAGAGCACCACAAAACCCCTGTATTTTATCTTGGGATTTGCTTAGCTTGAGGTCTCCTATAGAAGTTTGCATTTCCACCAGTATTCTCAAGCAGAGTGTTATACCTCGGGTTTCAGCAATGGGCTGGCCTAAAGAAGTGTTAGAAATCCCAAATCCACATCACATCAGTTCCTTTTTTCCTCCAAAGACAATGATTTATGTGTTTGCAGCCATATTCGAACCAATTCTTATAGTATTTCCTTCTTTCGATTTAAGTATTTCCATAAATCTCCTACTTCCGAGCAGACACAATTTTTCAGATTTTTTTTTGTTATTTTATGCTGCGTTTATTTTCTCTGCTTCCTCTGTACATACGCGCACACTGTCCTAACCTCGAAGAAAACAAGCCGACCAATGACCGAAGAGATGAACAAGAGGCTACAGTTGATATTCTTGAAAGAAGAATCCTTCAAGATTCTCTCTTTCTCATTGGAATCTATCTCTATTTTTAAAACATCTTAATTACAAAGGAAACTTTAGGCGTGGTAATCATTTTTAATTGAAAAAAAAAAGAGAAGGTAGTAGGGAATGAAAGGTACCGTTCCTTCAAGTTGAAAGTTGCCCTGCTATAAAATATTTTCAAGGATGAATGAACTTGGGCAAAGCTTATCAGGAGTTCAGGGAAAGAAACATGTTTCCTTGTTAGAGCTTTGATATTTCTCCTTGGTGCACCGAGACAAGGTATGTTTCAACTAACAGTGAATACAGACATAATCTATGGTGTCATTATTACAGGCATCAGCTTTCATGTCCTTCCCTTTATCTAGGCTGCCTTTGTTTCCTTGCACTGAAGTAAGCCTCTGTCTTCTGCCTTTGATAAACACCAGCAGCTGCCAGAATGTCTCAATTCAGAAGCACGCAAGAGATTGCCATGCTTTGTGGCAGCACCGCCTCTGAACATGTTCCTGATTTCAAGTTCTGCAGGAGAACTACAGCAGGTCCCATCATGCTCTGAGAACCTTTACTAGATGTAAATTCTGGAATCTCCTGGATCCTAATGACTGGGCCCAGATGTTCTATTGTCTCTGGGAAATGGGACTGATGAAGTTGTGTGTGAGAGAGAGGGGGGAGGGAGTGGGAGGGAGGGAGATAGGAGAGAGAGAGAAAGAGGAGAGAGAGAGGGGGGAGCGAGAAAGAGAGAAAGGAAGAGGTAAGAGAGAGAAAGGAGAGAGAAGGGGGAGAGAGAGAGAGAGGAGAGAGAAAGAGGGAGGGAGAGATGAGAGAGAAAAGAGAGGGGGAGATGAGGGAGGAGGAGGGAGAGAGGAGAAAGAGAGCAAGAGAGGGAGAAAAGAGAGAGAAGGGAGGGTGGGAGGGAGAGAGGAAAAAGAGCAGAGAGACAGAGGGACAAAAAGAGAAGAGAAAGAGTTGGAAGAGGGAGGGAGAGGGAGGGAGGGCGAAGAGAGAAAGAAGAGAGAAAGAGAGGGGTGGGAGTGGAGAAAGGAGGGAGGAGGAGAAGGAGGAGAGGGAGGGGGAGAGAGAGAGAGAAAGAAAGAAAGAAAGAAAGAAAGAAAGAAAGAAAGAAAGAAAGAAAGAGAAAGAAAGAAAGAAAGAAAGAAAGAGAGAAAGAAAGAAAGAAGGAAAGAAAGAAGAAAGAAAAAGAAGGAGGGGGTGGGAGAGAACTGTGTTTGTGATCCATTCCCAGTCAATGATAACTTTTCATCCCACGTTCCTTTATCAAGAGTTTCTTCCTCCTTTTGTGACAAAAATAACTCAAGGATTCTCTCAAACCTAGTCTAAATAATACAGCTGAAATAAAGGAAGTAGCATGTAGGGGGTAAATGAAAAGAACAACTTCTGAATTGCAAGCTCTGTTTACTTCTGGCACACTAAACACAGTCCTGGGTTTTGAATTCTCTTTGTTCTAAGCATCAAGCTATCTGCCATGCTAGTGACATAATATCTAACTGATCCTCTTGTCTTTAAAAACAAACACACAGTGCCTCAATATTTCCCACAATGGGTTTCTTCCTGAATTCCTGGGGATGAAAAAGAAATAAAAATAGGCCAACATCATCTCTCTTAGTGCAATTGAAAACACTTTCTTTTTCTTTTTTTCAAACCCAGTGTTGATGGGAAAGGAAGGTTCGGGAACTAAATAGCACAGGAGATAGTGCTTTTTATGCAAATTGTAGCTAAATGCTACATAGATAGATAGATAGATAGATAGATAGATAGATAGATAGATAGATAGAGACAGAGAGACACACAGAGAGAGAGAGAGAGAGGGAGGGAGAAACTCAGATAATCAATGACATATTACCCATGTTTCCCCGAAAATAAGTCTGGGTCATATTTTCTTTTGGGCCCCAAAATAAGCACTAGGGCTTATTTTTTGGGGGTGTCTTATTTTTCTCCCACATACTGGAGACTCACTTCTTCTCCTTGCTCACGGTGGGGCAGGAGGCCACGTACTGTGCCAGTATTGCCGCCGCATGGCATGGGGGGTGGAACTGCCTCATGCACCTGCACCGCCTTACCTCAGGGCCCCTACAGCCAGGCCATCCATGCCCCAACACCTGCCTCGCCTCATGACACCGGCACCAGCATGCCGCTCAGTCTTCTGCTCTATTGCAACCACGAGTAAGCAGAAGAAGTGGGCACGTGGGCTATTGCACATGACTGCTGGTGCTGCCACTGCAAGGCAGGTGTCAGGGCACAGATGGCCTGGCTGCAGGGGCCCTGAGGTAAACCGGTGCAGAGCACATGGGGCAGTTCAACCACCATCCTGCCTCGCCTCGTGGCCATGGAACCATGAGCAACTAGATGAAATGGGAGGCCGTGCAGGCCTGTGCAGGCACATAAGTAGGGCTTATTTTGGGAGGTAGGGCTCATATTAGGTGCATGCATAAAAACATGCTAGGGCTTATTTTTGGGATAGGTCTCATTTTCAGGGAAATTGTATTTAGCCCCAAACTGGTCCAGAATTAGGTTGATCTACACATTCCATTACTGTGGCTTATTAAACTCTCCTCATATCATTGAGGTTGAAGCACTACACGAACATATTAAATTGCTCCATCCTCAGCTAGCTGAGTCAGAAACAACAGGTAACATTTTGGTTCTCCTAAAACTATCATCGGCACTTTTTTAAAAGCACGATAATTGGTGTAATGTTCGTTAGTCAGTTAATATCACACATGCACTCTACTGGTATCAAGACTAATTTCCCTTTGGCACTTCTAACTAATTGGTCTTAATTGTCAAAATATAGTTGCTCTGATTTTGGACATTTGTGAATTTCAGTTGAAAGGCATAGCAAATTCATTGTGGCTACGTTAGGACATTAATCGGGGTTTGCAAAAATTCTTGAAGAAGTCTAACAAAGTATAGTGACTGCTTTTTCAAGGCTTAGTTGAATGCAGAAAATGATGTTAGTGATATGTGAATGCAATCCTTCTAGCTGAAACTAGACGTGTGTAGGATATGACCAGGCTGAGACAGAGGAGTGGGATCAAATGCATCATCACCTTGGCATCTCTACACTCCCACAAGAGACTGAAGTCCAACATCATTGAAGTCCATTGACTCTTATCTAGCATCAAATTGCCTTGACCATTAGTAGATCGGATTCTTGTGTATAGGTAGCCTACAATAAAAGTAGGACAGTACACCATCAACATGTTGGAAATGCAATCACCACAAAGGCACCCATTACCATATGTGGTGGACCAAATAAGGAAGAGTCAAAATACAAAGAGAAATATATATATTATAGTTGCGACAACCTGGACATGTATTGAAATGGATGTTTATATGTTTTTATGTTTTGTACGTTTCATTGTTCTGTTTAGTTTGTACTTATAAATAAAAATTGAAAAAAAAAAAGTAGGACAGTACTTTTGAGCTCTATCCTAGTTCTTGATTTCTTATTCCTGACAATCTGAGAGATGATGTCCACAGAATGAGAACCTCTAGGGACGAACTACAATGAAGAAGCAGCCAGAGGAGGGAGAAAATTCCGGAAATGGGAAAGAGAGAAGAGGCTGCACATCCCAGAGCAAGATAGAAGACAGAGGAAGAGAGAAGATAACCACTCCCTAGAATCTCACAGGGTATGTCTGTTAGGCAGGGAATAGTAAGGGTTTAGTCTGGCAAGATTCTGCCTGTTACATGTAAGCAAATAAAGAACTGAACTCAGAATGAATTGTTCCATGTCTTTTCTAGGCTTAGCCTGACCACAAAATATCCAAATAAGACTAAAGTAAGAGTATTTTTTATTTTTTTGTTTATGTTCAATTAGAGCAAGGGTGTCAAACTCAAGGCCGGGGGCTGGAACAGGCCCGTGGCCACCCTGGAAACAGCAAAGGTCTGGCCCGCGATGCCTCGGCCAGTGAAAATGGAGCTCAGGGGAGGGGCACACATGGCCCTCATTAGCTCTGTTTTCAGCCATGATGGCCTCCTGCAGCCCTCTGAGTCCCCCTGAGCTCTGTTTTTGCTGGCAAAGGGTTGCAGAAGGGCGCCCTAGTTGAAAACAAAGCTTGGGAGCTAGTTTTCACTGACAGAGCGCTCGGGCCACAGGTACCCCCGACACCATTGATGTCAAGTTGGCCACACCCACCCTGGCCACGTCCCCCCCAATGTCAAACACAACCTTGATGTGGCCCTCAATGAAATTGAGTTTGACACTCCTGAATAGAGCATAGTGCTTCATATATGTCTACACTGGTTGTCTATTATTATTATTATTATTATTATTATTATTATTATTATTATTATTATTATTATTAAATTTTTATACTGCCCTTCTCCCGAAGGACTCAGGGCAGTGTACAGCCATATTAAAACAACATATACCCACAAAATTTAAAAACAGTTTAAAATATATTAAAAATTTGGCCCTTATATTAAAAACTACAAACACCCAATTAAAATTCATTTTCTAAGCCAGCCCGGACTGTTGAAACAAAAAAGTCTTAAGGGCACGGCGAAAGGTACATAGGTCGGGGATTATGCGAATCTCCGGGGGCAGTTCATTCCAGAGGGCAGGTGCCCCCACAGAGAAGGCTCTCCCCCTGGGGGTCGCCAGTCGACATTGTTTGGCCGACGGCACCCTGAGGAGTCCCTCCCTGTAGAAGCGTATTGGCCGGTGGGAGGCTATCGGTGGCAGAAGGCAATCTTGTACATACCCAGGTCCTAAGCCATGGAGCGCTTTAAAGGTGGTAACCAACACCTTGAATCGCACCCGGAAGACCACCGGGAGCCAGTGCAGCTTGCGCAGGAGAGGTGTTACATGGGTGCACCGAGTCGCCCCCATAATCACCCACGCGGCCGCATTCTGGACCAGTTGGAGCCTCCGAGTGCTTTTCAAGGGGAGCCCCATGTATACTAATCTTGCAAGAGAATCAGAATCGACTCAGGTGGAAGATCACCAGTAAATCATGAAAGGACTCACTTTGTGTTTGTGGAATCAAGCTGTCATCTTGATTCTGTGATTTTTAAGCCCTTCCTCTTTCTCATGATGGTTTTGATGTTCCAACATATTTCCTTCCATTCTAGTGAAAACAAAACAAAAATAGAACACACTGACCAAACAGATCACCTGGCTACAGCTGTGGCCAAGATGAAGGAAAGCTCTGAATTCGGAAAGAGATTTCTTAATCTGGCTTTATTTCCATCCTGGAACCATCTTTGTAGGGCACCTTTTAAAAAGTCCAAGCTCACTTAATTTATCCTAAAAGGATAAAGGACCAGGGGAGACATAATAGCAGTGTTCCAATATTTGAGGGGCTGCCACAGAGAGGAGGGGGGTCAAGCTATTTTCCAAAGCACCTGAAGGCCAGACAAGGAATAATGGATGGAAACTGATCAAGGAGAGATTCAACCTAGAAATACGGAGAAATTTTCTGACAGTCAGAACAATCAACCCATGGAACAGAAGTTGCCTTCAGAAGTTGTGGGAGCTTCATCACTGGAAGCTTTCAAGAAGAAACTGGACTGCCATCTGTCAGAAATGTTGTAGGGTCTCCTGCTTGGGCGGGGGGGTGGACTAGATGACCAACAAGGTCCCTTTCAACTCTGTTAATCTGTTAAAAAAAGTACCTTACCTTACAAGATCCACCTTGTTAATTCAGGGCTCTTTTACCACTGTCATATCTTGACTCATTATTTCTAGGAACAAGTTGCTTTCAAAAGCTTTACCTAGCTGGATATTTATTTCCCCCTCTTGTGGAAAATCTGCCTCCTTCTATTGCTTTATCATCTGCTGCCCTTTTAAGAACGAAAAGGCAACCTTGATATTTTCAACTCCTTTGCTGTCTCCAGGAATGATAGCAGGAAGAACATTTCTAGAAACCAATCTGATTTTGAGAATGACAGTCACCCTTTTTATTAATCCATTCATTCATTCATTCATTCATTTCTTTATTAATTCATTCATTTGTTCTATTCATTCCTAGCGCTGATGCCCTTGTTTATGATTGGCAATAAAACTGGCCTACTAGGAAATCTGCCTGCACAGAACGAAGAAAGAAGTGGGAGAGCTGCAAAGGAAGACATTGGAAGAAAGGTGAAGGAGGTTCCCTGAACAAGACAAATCTGCAAAAATCCTGGAGAACCAACAGAAAGGAAGAAAATGCGAGTACTGTAGCTTTTCTTTCTGAAATATTACTCATTCCACTCGGTATTTTTCAATCAGGGAAGTTGCCAAAGTTTGGCTACTTTGCTAATCTTGCTTTGAAAATCCAGTTCCCTTTTAACAGTAAATTCCTCGGTTCAAGTTCTTTAGACTGAAGCGGTGCTATCTATTTCCAACTTACTCCCTTTTATTTTTATTTTTTTTAAAGAAGGAAGGAATCTGCAAAAAGAAAAGAACCCCTTATTCAAGCAGATCGCTCAAATCCACTGCACATTTTCACATTCATGAAAACACCAAAGTAATAGATGTCAGATATTTATGATGGTAACACAATCACACCGGAGGAAGAAAATCTGGAGGAAAAAGAAAAACAATACATATCAGTTTGATGATATATCGGTGTGCTTTTTAAGAGAAGCAATTGAAGTACTTTTCTTTAAAATAATAATAATAAAAAAAATCTCCTTGCTCTGGTATGGATGGATCACCAATGAGTTTGCTACACAAATGCAATGCACCGGGGACAGTACATAAATGGATAGCAATTTGGCAGAAGTGTAAATTTTAGCGCTAACTTAGTTTAGCGATAGCCTCGGGCACTTAATAAAAACGAAATGGAGAGAGTTATAATAAAGTAATAAGACTTTGGTGATAGATTACAGTATTAATTTTGTCCCCCCTATAGTAGCAAATCAGCAGTTCGCTTGCTAGAGTGCCACCCTGGGAAATCCGGTTGAAGTGGCCCGGTGTAAATAACAATGCAGCCTAGACTTCATCTCAAAAAAATCCCAGATGTCATCAAGAACAGCAAAATTAGAAGCCACGCTGGTTTTGCAAAGCTCTGGATTGTACACTAGACAAGAAATACTTTTTCCATTTGTTTCCCCTCTAAATCATTCTTGGTTTTCGCTAAGGCTCTTGTTCTGTATGCAGCAGTGTTCCTATTCCCAGCACCAACTAACCTGAAAGCTACCTGCAACTTGGGGATTGCATCAGTGGTGAAATCCTCCGTGGTTTGCTACTAGTTGGCTGCTTGTGCATGCACGCTGTGTGCCAAATGCACGCTGCATGCATGCATGCCAGTGGTGGGTTTCAATTTTTTTTACTACCAGTTCTGTGGGCATGGCTTGGTGGGTGTGACATGGCATGGTGGGCGTGGCTTGGTGGGCATGGCAGGGGAAGGACACTATAAAATCTCCTATTCCCTCCCCACTCCAGCAGAAGGTTACTGCAAAATCCCCATTTCCTCCCGATCAGCTGAGACTTGGGAGGCAGAGAATAGATGGGGGCGGAGCTGATCAGAATTTTTACTACCGGTTCTCTGAACTACTCAAAATATCCGCTACCGGTTCTTCAGAACTGGTCAGAACCTGCTAAAACTCACCTCTGATGCATGCGCAGTGCGTGCCAAACGCACTCTGTGCACGGAAAAAGGAGGCTTAAGAAGGTAAGTGGAACAGCGAGGGGGAGAACAGCTGTGCTGCGCGATTTAGAATATAAATTGTGCGGCACAGCTGATCGTCGGAAATACCAGTTCAGATGAACCGGCAGCTTTTTTAAACTACTGGTTCGCCCAAATTGGTGCGAACCGGTAGCATTTCACCCCTGGATTGCATCTAAATTTAGGGTTTCATGATCTTGGTTGCAAATATCCAGAAAGCCAATAGAAGTCAGCAGGGAGAAGGGGAAATGCCAACTCCCAACTGTCACGTGATGGTCATCTACATTTCTGCAGCCCAGGATTGGAAACCTGGCCTAAAATTTACATCCTTGTTCTGCTTAATACTCAGTTTCTTGCAAATCCATATGTTTAATTAGCATCTAAATTCGGAAATACAAACTTGGATGAACATGGTGAGGATAATGCTCAATGAATTTTTATTTCCCAACCGATGTAGCTTTTGGACTGTACAGTGAGTGTAGAGAGTAAGCTATGAAAAAAAAAGAGATAAAAGTAAACAAATGTGTGTATTTATTTATTTATTTATTTATTTATTAATCAAATTTCTATACTGCCCTACTCCCGAAGGACTCAGGGTGGTGAACAGCCAAGATAAAATACAGATAATACAAATATTAAAAATCCCTTAACATTATTAAATATTTTGGCCGAAACACAGATTAAAACATCCAATTTATAAAATCACGAATTAAAAATTTAAAAGAGGAGAGTTAGGCCAGGCCAGCCTGCTGAAATAAAAAAGTTTTGAGAGCACGATGAAACGTGCGCAGGTCCGGGATCCTCCGTATCTCTGGGGGGAGCTCATTCCAGATGGTAGGTGCCCCCACAGAGAAGGCTCTCCCCCTGGGGGCCGCCAGTCGACACTGTTTGGCCGACGGCACCCTGAGGAGCCCCTCTCTATGGGAGCGTACTGGTCGGTGAGAGGCTATTGGTAGCAGAAGGCGGTCTCGTAAATACCCCGGTCCGATGCCATGGAGCGCTCTAAAGGTGGTAACCAAAATCTTGAAGTGCACCCAGAAGATCACCGGGAGCCAGTGCAGCTCGCAAACCAAACAAGCTTTGGTTTGTTTTTAAGAGAATCTTAATCCAGGAAGTTGATTTTTCTTCTTGCAAAAATCTAACTTTTCTCACTATGCGCTTGCCAGAAAATATGATGCTCTCTAGATTCTGGAGGAAAACCATCTTGAATCCAGAATTCCCGAACTGCTTATTTTTGACAAGAAAATTGCCTCTGTGCTAACTCACTTTGACCTACCTAGTTTACAGGACTAGAATTCACCGTCTCCCAGTTTCTAATCACTACACCAAATTGGCTCTCAGGTGCAGTTTACAGAAGACTTTTGGGAAAACTGAAGACACTATGGTGGAGCTGGCACAACTTCCTCTACACTTTTGTCTCCATAACTGGTAAGATCCAGATGAATGAGCTATCTGCCCTCAATCATTATCATCATCTTTTAAGGACCCCCTAATCCCTTGCGGGGTGGAGTCTGGGCAACTGAACGGAGCTAGCAGAGTGTTTCATGGCCAGATGCCCTTCCTGTCACCAATACGGAGTTTTGTTCAGCAGATATATTCTCATTGTGTCCAGAGAGAGAAATATCTGCCTCTATCTAGGATTGAACTCACAGCCTCCTGATTGTGAGGCGAGAGCTCCACCTCTAGGCCACCGCACCATCTGCCCTCAATGAACTGAAATATTCCCGCATGGAGGCACTATAGGTTGGTTATCCGCCCTGTGACTTTTTTCGCTAATTGTATCCGCTTCTCCGTTGCAGAATCGAACATTAGCAGGACTTCATCTGTGATGGCGCTGCAGTTTTCTACTCAGCTGTTTTTCACAATGGAGGATCAAATACATCACCTACCGAATGGCCTCAGATGACAAGCAGCTTTCAGAAATACTGTCTTTACTTTGCTGTTCGTTTTACTGCTGAGTGAACTCAAATTGCCCATGGAGAAAGCAATTACAAACACGGAAGTGGTATTGTTCAGTTCGGGCCTAGATTCAGGAAATTGCTTGTGGTGGGGTTTTCACGTCTCATCTACTCTACATGTTGCCAAATGACAAGGAGCCAGCAAATGTAATGGTTTGCAGATTGCGTATGTCTAATTCATAGAAATGCTTACATTGGGTGTGGGGAGAGAATTCTATTGCCTCTCTGCTAACCCACTTCAATCTCTTTTTCTTAGATTGTTTGGTAATAGAGACAATCCAGAACTGAAATGGCTTTCTAGTGTTGCGAGGATGTTCAAGGGGAAGGATCATATACAGTGGTGAAATCCTTGCCACCGGTCGCTGCCCGCACATGTGTGGTACATGCCAAATGTGCACTGCATGTGTGTGCATGTGCAGTGTGTGCCAAATGCATGCTGCATGCACAAATGCACAGTGCGCACCAAACACACACTTTGCGTGAAAAAAGGACGCTTAACAACGAAAGTAGAACAGCAAGGGGGGATCAGTTGTTCTGCACTATTTAGATTAGCTAGAAAGCAGAATTTCCTGCTTTCTAGTGAATATAAATCATGTGGCACAGCTGATCGTCAGAAATACCAGTTCGGAGCAACCGGTAGCTTTTTTTAAACTACCGGTTCGCCAAACCAGTAGCTTTTATCACTACCGGTTAGCCCGAACCGGTGCAAACCGGTAGGATTTCACCACTGATCATATACCATGCTCCTCACCTGACGTGCAAAAACAATGTCAGCAGGCTGAAAATTGGTGGAACTTATATCTGTCGGTAGCCTACCCTGACAAATCGTTAGCGACTGTCTGTGGCAAGTCCATCTGGATTTCTTCTCCATGCAGCCAAAACATACGGTTCGGGTAATGTATAACACTCTTGTTTCAAAGACACATAAATGCGTATCTGGGGATGTGGAAGAGCAGCCAAAGTGCCTGGCTTCCTCCTCTCCGTTTTCTGGGGTCTGCCTGGCTTTGCAGTAACTGCAAATGATCCCATCTGCCTGGTCTCTTGACAAATGCACATCTGGTGCGAATTGTGCTGAAGTCTTTTGCAATTCGTTCTTTCAGCATCCCTCTGAATTTGTACAATACATAGCTAAACCTAAGCGACCTCTATGGAATAACTGGGTAATATGTTACTACATTTTGTTAGATAGATAGAAGTGTAAAATTAATTGTTCTGTCTGTCTGTCTATCTATCTGTCTATCTGTCTGTCTGTCAGTCTGTCTGTCTGTCTATCTATCTAATTATCTATTAGCTATCTATCTGTATCATCTCTATGTCTACCATCTATCTTTATATCCTATCTATCTATCTATCTATCTATCTATCTATCTATCTATCTATCTATCTATCTACCTACCTACCTACCTATCTATCTATCTATCATCTATGTATCTACCTTTCTTTTTCTTTCTTTCTTTCTTTCTTTCTTTCTCTCTATCTCTATCTCTATCTCTATCTATCTCTATCTCTGTCATATCTCTCTCTATACACACCCAAAAAAAAAAAAATATGGAAAAGCGTCAAAAAAGGCCCAAAATGGTGTGTGCAGAGGCAAAAAACCTTTTTTGTTGTTGTTTTCCTCTTCTAAATTTAGGTGTGTCTTATAGTCCAAAAAATATGGTGTGTATAGACAGACAGACAGACAGACAGACAGACAGACAGACAGACAGATAGATAGATATAGAAAGATATAGAAATATACATAAAGATATATATATAATCTTCAAGAAGAAAAAGATTTTTTTTTTGAAAAGTTATTTTATTTTTTAAAACATGAAACATAAAATACATCTTTTTAGAGCAAGGATTTGATCCGGTATAAAGTAAATACAATTACTCACATTCTCTCAACCAATTTTGTTCCAAATTTTATCCATTTACCTCTTAAAAAAAAAAGAAAGAAAGAAAAAGAAATCTTATTCTAAACATTTAGATTTTAAACATTCTACTATGTCACCCTAAATTCTAAACAATTATTTCCAAATAGACATCATTCCAAATCTTTGTCATTTTAACAATCAATATTTCATATATATTCCTCATTTCTAAGACCCATTACATCGAGTCTATATTGTACCTCTTTTAAATGGCAACTAGTATCCATAATCTTGACAAAGAATATTTTCCTCCAAAAAAGGAAAAGGATTTTTGAGGACCCATAAAGGCCATTCTTCTCAAGATACAGAGCCCTTGTTCATGGTAGGACAGTCTGTCAAAACTTGTAACATGGTGCATGTCCAGTGTTTCACCGAACAACTTCTTTGGCTTCAGCACCTCAAATAATCTTAAGAAAAGATACCTTGAAGAAGTGCCTTGCATTGATTGATTGATTGGTTGATTGGTTGGTTGGTTCGTTGATTTGTTGATTGATTGATTGATTGATTGACTGACTGACTAGTTTTAAAACTCCTGAAAATACAATGGCAAAATAAGAGACTTTTTTCATCAGAAGTAGTTTCCAAAAACTAACTAAGACAGATTTTGGCCTAATAGTATTTTTCTAGTTTTTCTGTGTCTTGGTATCATCCAGTCAGCATCTAACACATAAAAAGATCAGACTATAAAGTAAGGAGGTCCACTCTCTGCTTTCATGTAGAATAAAAACTCTACCATTAAAAAAAAAAGCAATGCCTCTGTAAGGATATATTTATTGCGTTTAGCTTTCGTGATCACCTTGAGAGGAAGGGAATGACCCAACACGCTCCCACAGAGAGGGGCTCCTCCAGGTGCCGTCGGCCAAACAATGTCGGCTGTCGGCCCCTAGGGGGAGAGCCTTCTCTGTGGGGGCCCCGATGATCTGGAATGAGCTCCCCCCAGAGATGCGGAGGATTCCGGATCTGCGCACCTTCCGCCGCGAGTTGAAGACGCTTTTATTTCATCAAGCCGGCCTCGCCTAATTCTTCTCCCTTTAAACTGTAAATTTTAAATTTTTAAATGTATTTTAAAATTATGGGTTTTTAATCAGTATTAATTTCAGCCAAATTTATTTAATTCATTTTACTTGATCTTAAATTTTGTATATTTATGTGTTTTATCTCATGGCTGTGCACCGCCCTGAGTCCTTCGGGAGTAGGGCGGTATAGAAATTCAAATAAATAAATAAATAAATAAATAAATAAAAAGAGAGTGGCAGGTCTAGAAGAAGCATCGCTTACCTTCAGAAATGAACAGCAGCATCTGAAGCTGATTTCTCAAAGTTCAACATCCTGGCCATCATTATAGAACAGTAGAGACATTCCATGTAACCTCTTTTGAAAAATCTTTTTGCTAAAGCATTGCATCTTGGGGAGATTTAATAGCAGTAGCACTCAGACTTATGCACCACTTCATAGTGCTTTAGAACTTCATAATGCACTGTATCTTGGAATTACTCTTAAAAAGTCCTAAAAACCTGCTCAAAACATAGCAATAGTGTCAGACTTCGATGCTATCTCAAAATAAATGAATTTCCAAACTGCCAATCTTTAAGGAAATATTTTCTTTATTCGAGCACAGCAACTGGATCATGACTCGATGCGGACAAGACTGACCTTTTGCCCCCCAATCCCTCCCTTTCTGATCCCCAATTCTCTGCTTCTCATTGGCTATCTTCCAAGTCCCTCTCCTGACTTCTTGTCTCGTCATTTCACAGGAATGTCTCCCCCCTCCTCATTTCCACGACGACCGAGCTTCAAAGGGATTTAGCAGGCAAAAGTTCAGAGCTTATCTCTCCTCTCTATGCCAGTTCTGAGGCGCTGACAAATAGCATGTAGACTTACATACTGCTTCACGATGCTTTCCAGCCTTCTCTAAGCAGTTTATAGAGTCAACCTATTGCCCTCCAACAATCTAGATCCTCATTTTACCCACCTTGGAAGGATGGAAAGCTAAATCAACCTTGAGCTGTTGAGAATCGAACTGCTGGCAGTGGGCAAAGTTAGCCTGTAATACTGCCTTCTAACCACTGTGTCCCCATGGCTCTACTAAATGATATGCAGATTACATTTCTTCTCTCCAAACGGTGCATAAATTACTATTGGCACTTTCCCAGGAACAGATAATGTACATTGCACAAAATACCAGGGAGATCAAGTGGATCTCATAAACCATGCAACCAGAGTTGCAGCATTTCATCCAGAGGGTGAGAATTTTGTGCCCCGCAGTGCCTCAGAAGTCAATAAATAACAATTGATCCTTAGGGAGATGAACGTTAAAAGAGAATGTGACTCCAAATTTTTTATAACCTTCAGTTACTGCATGTTGCAGATTTATTTATTTATTAATAAGTCTGTTATTAATAACATATCTACCTGTCCTGGGTTTTTTAATATTTTTGTTGTTGTTTTGTTTTGTTTTTCCCATTTCTGAAGAAAAACCTGTTTCTCCACCACTGAGAATACGTGCGTCAAACAGATAGTGAGTCTGTTTAGTAAATGACAGCCCCCCCCCAAAAAGAACAACTGATTTGTAAGCTTTTGCATAATTAAGCCCATGGCAAAATAAATTATGCAGAGGTGCACACCGAACACTTGGATTTTTGTTTTACTGCTGAGAGAAATGGCAGCTTTTGAATGAGAAACATGACACCTCTCATCGCCAGTTTGCAGATATAAATATTCAAAGGTAGGAAACAGGACAATGCTTTGGACCTATATGGCGAGAAGTGCCGATCTTTAATGCATGCATCAAGGAGAATGCATGAAAAAAAAAAATACAGGTGTGATGATCTGAAAGAGAAAGGCTTCATTCCTTTCCTTGGTGGTTTTGAGCTGCTATACATTATGGATGCATGCATATGGTGTCACGGCTGGTAGCAGCCCTCCTGCCTACCTTGGCTAATTTCAAAGGAGCCAAGTCAAGTCAGAAATGGTTAGGATTTAGATGGGACACTGTCAGAAAAGACCTCAGCTATGGCATTGATAGTGTAATGTTAGCATGAGAAGGTGAACAAGATCTTGGAAGAGGGATAACAGCAACGATCAACATCCAGATGTTAAAAAAAAGATGTTGAGACCTTAGGGTCTCAGCCTGGTCATCACTTCTGACCAGGGTCTCTTGGGAGTTGGGCGGCATAGAAATACGATTAATTAAATTAAATTAAATTCTTTACCCTCCTACCATTGGGAAGGAGATATAGAAGTATAGCCAGTCGCACAAAGAGGCTGAAGAACAATTTTTAATCCGTGGGCTGTCAAGACTCCTGAATGAGAAATAAACATCATAACTACGTAGTATGATGGACCGCAGGGCCGACGCAACGTGTAACATGTTCACACTGGTGCAATAGGACTGGGTGTTTTGTTAACATGATTTATTGGGTTAGGGATTTTCTGTCTTCACTGTGAGTTGTATTGTGTTGGGGGTGGGGGTGCACTGAGGGAGTTCAACCAATCTCATTGTACATATGTTGTGCACTGACAATACAGATTTGAATTGAATTGAATTGGAAAGAGTCCTGTCTTAGCCATGAAAGCCAGCTGAGCGACTTTGAGCCAATCACCAAGAGACAGTGAGTTCAAGTCCCACCTTAGCCATGAAAGCCAGCTGAGTGACTTTGGGCCAATCACCAGAAGACAGTGAGTTCAAGTCCCGCCTTAGCCATGAAAGCCAGCTGGGTGACTTTAGGCCAATCACCAGAAGATAATGAGTTCATGTCCCGCCTTATCCATGAAAGCCAGGTAGGTGAACTTGGGCCAATCACCAAAAGACAGTGAGTTATTTGTAAAAATAATAAAAGCAGGGAATGGACGAACGAATGAACGAATGAACGAATGAATGAATGAATGAACGAACGAATGAATGAAATATTTTACCTATGAAATGGTAAAATATTTCAAATGACAAGCAGCTTTCACAAAATACTGTCCTTAGTTTGCTGTTAGTTCTGGGTGAATTCAAGTTGCCCATGGAGAAAAGCAATTACCAATATGGAAGTGGTTATGTTAATTTCAATCCCAGCTTCAGGAAATTACTTGTGGTGGGTTTCACATCTCAGCTTCTCTACTTGTTCACTCAATGACAGGAAATGGAATGGTTTGCAGAGTGTCTACGTCTCATTCGTATAAATAATTAAAAAATAAAGATCAATTAGCATATTTTTATAAACTTGTCATAAAGGCTGCATAAGGATCACATTTCCAAGAGACCTAAGAGTCTCTATTCAGAAAATTCACGAGAACGGTGCATCTCTACTTACCAGAGGATCTAATTATGAAACATGATTTCTGAGTTTTTATTATTATTCCTCTACAATGGAAATGCAGGGTAGAAAGCTAAGTATAAATGGCAGTTCCTTTCAATTTTTCAGAAATGAAATCCTTCTCATAGCGGCCAGCTGTGTGGGGTTGAGGTGGACTTCAGTGAAGGCCACAAAGGGCAGGGGGGGAATAATCTTGCCTTCCCATCAAATTCTCCACACAAAATCCAGAGAAATTCAGAGTTTGGCTTTGTCTCTATTTTAAAACCCTCTTTGCTATCGTCTAGCGCAGGGGTGTCACTCGATTTCGTTGAGGGCCTCATCAGGGCTGTGTTTGACCTTGGGGGCCCGGGGTGGGTGTGCCATGGTGGATGTGGCCAGCTCAACGTCACCTGTGATGGTGGCGCCTGTGGGGGCCCGAGCGTTCTGACAGTGAAAATGGGCTCCCAAACTCCATTTTGGCTGTAACGGCCTCCTGCAACCCTCTGCCAGTAAAACAGAGCTTGGGAGTGCCTCCCGCAGCCCTCATGATTTCTGTTTTTGGCTGCAATGGCCTCCTGCAATCCTGTGCCAGTGAAAATGGAGCTTGGGAGTGCCTCCCACAGCCCCCGGAACCTCTGTTTTCAGCTGCGATGGCCTCCTTCAACCCTCTGCCAGCCATCAAAATGGAGTTTGGGAGGGCCGCACGCAGCCCTCATGATTTCTGTTTTCAGCTGCGATGGCCTCCTTCAACCCTCTGCCAGCAAAATGGAGTTAGGGAGGGCCGCACGCAGCCCTCATGATTTCTGTTTTCAGCTGCGATGGCCTCCTTCAACCCTCTGCCAGCAAAATGGAGTTTGGGAGGGCCGCACGCAGCCCTCATGATTTCTGTTTTCAGCTGCGATGGCCTCCTTCAACCCTCTGCCATCAAAATGGAGTTTGGGAGGGCCACACGCAGCCCTCACGATTTCTGTTTTCGGCTGCGATGGCCTCCTTCAACCCTCTGCCAGCAAAATGGAGTTAGGGAGGGCCGCACGCAGCCCTCCTGAGCTCCATTTTTGCTGGCAGTGGCACTGTGGGCCATTCCTTTGTTGTTTCCAGGACAGCGCCATAGGACAGCTCTAAGCACCCTGCAGGCCGGATCTGGCCCCCGGGCCTTGAGTTTGACACCCCTGAGTTAGCAGTTATCTGGAATTTTGCATGCGAGATCTCTGCAGCTCTGGAGTGAAACTGTTCTCATTTTTTTTTCTTTGCAGCTTACGAGACAAGCCCCTCAGGACACAGTGTTTTGCATTCTCAACTCTTTTGTTATCATATTAATGCTTTTGTCATGACAGTTTTGGCATCTATAAATGGCTGCAGTCATGCTGTGCTCCTCTGGAGACCAATCAGAGACAGGGGGAAAAAAATGGTTGCCTGGTTTTCCAAGCAGCTTTTTTGGAAGGTGCTGCATTTTAGGCATATGTTTTAATTCCTCAAGGAGTACAAAGGAAGACCATCTTCTACATTAGGCTGAAAAGAGCAAAGTTTTCACTGCAAATAGAACTGAACGAAGGATTTGCTCCCTTTTTTTCTTTTCTGTTCTTTTCTCCCTTTTCTGGTAAATGCAGGTTCTGAGGATAGATCTCTGCATTAGAACAAATAAGTATAATAGCTTAAAAATGGACCATAACTACCATTTTAAGAGCAAGGGCGGTTGTTTGGATTTGATTATTGGTAACTTGTTATGGTCAGATGATCTGGAGGCTGTCAAACTCACGGCCCGTGGGCCGGATATGTTACATGCTGGCCACGCCCAGCCTGGTTCAGCAAAGGGGGGGGGAGTCCTAATATGTCACGTGATGCAGCTATGAGTTTGACATCCCTGATCTGGAGCAAGAAGGGTTGAAGAAAAGATACTGAGACCCTGGAAAGAGTGCAGACAAGAGCAACAATAATGATTAGGGGGCTGGAGACTAAAATATACGAACAACAGTTATAGGTATTGGGTATGTCTAATGAAAAGATGCGGTGGCTCAGTGGTTAAAACGCTGAGCTTGTCGATCAGAAGGTCAGCGGTTCGAATCCCTAATGTTCCCTAATGGAGTGAGCTCCCATTACTAATCCCAGCTTCTGCCAACCTAGCAGTTAGAAAGCATGTAAAAAAATGCAAGTGGAAAAATAGGGACCACCTTTGGTGGGAAGGTAACAGCGCTCTGTGCACCTTCGGCATTTTCTCATGCTGGCCACATGACCACGGAGACGTCTTTGGACAGCGCTGGATCCTCGGCTTAGAAACGGAGTTGAGCACCGTCCCCTAGAGCTGGAAATGACTAGCACGCATGTGTGGGAAAACTTTTACCTTTAATGAAAAGAAGGACTAGGAGTGACATGATAGCAGGGTTTCAATATTTGAGGGACTCCAATATTTGAGCAACAATTTTTAGATTTCACCACTGGGTGTAGGGTTTCCTGCCTAAGCAGGGGGTTCGACTAGAAGGCCTCCAAGGTCCCTTTCAACTCTGTTAATTCTGTTCTGTTCTGTTCTGTTCTACTCTACTCTAGCCTACTCTACTCTACTCTACTCTACTCTATTTATTTTTTTTATTTTTTAAAAATTTGATTTATATGCCGCCCGTCTCCAGAGACTCAGGGCGGCTTACAATGCGTTAAGCAATAGCCTTCATACTTTTGTATATTTATACAAAGTCAGCTTATTGCCCCCACAAACTGGGTCCTCATTTCACCTACCTTAGAAAGGATGGAAGGCTGAGTCACCCTTGAGCCTGGTGAGATTTGAACTTGCAGTAATTGCAGGCAGCTGATGTTAATAACAGTGCTTTAGTCTGCTGCGCTACCAGAGCTCCTAGTCTATTCTAGTCTAGTCTAGTCTAGTCTCTATTCCATTTCCATTTCCATTTCCATTTCCATTTCCATTTCCATTTCCATTTCCATTTCCTGTTCTGTTCTGTTCTGTTCTGTTCTGTTCTGTTCCATTCCGTTCCGTTCCATTCCGTTCCATACCATTCCATTCCATTCCATTCCATTCCATTCCATTCTAATATGTAGTAAGCATCAAGAGCAAATGCACGATCTTCTGTGACGTGATCATGTGCATTTCCTTGGTAAGTGCGTGATGAACCACATCTCAGCCCTTTGAGTATTGACTGGTACAATGTCGCCCTGTGTGAAGTATCCAAGTGCATTTCATAATGCTGTGCTTTAATGGGCGGCAGGGAAACCTAACTTCATATTATGTGTAGTTTGAAGGATATTTTCCAGCAAATGCTTGTGGTTTTCCACACAATGTGGCTGCAGGAGGTCTCGTGTTAAACAAATCACGTGACAGAGCAAAAAAGTATATTTAAGCGCTTAACTTTCTCAATCTCTGCTTTTCAATCAGTGGGAGGAGAGCGATGAGCACCCAAAGGGAAAAGAACTTGTGGGTTGATTTACAGCCCAAATAGATAGCCCACTTTTAAAATTATGGTACTGGGATTAATGAATGACTAGATTTTAATACGACATTAACAGCTCTCAGTAGCCTTCTCTTTAGGATCTGAGGTGGGGTGGGGGCAGAATCTATTGTGAAAGCTATATTATCTCTCTCTGTTAACCTCCTCACATTTTTGAGATAAAATAGTGCTGAGGAAATTGAAATTGAAAGAAATTAAGAGCCTTGATAGTACAGTGGTCTAAGCACCTTGTTATTAACACAGCTGCCTGCAATTTCTGCTGGTTCGAATCTCTCCAAGGCTCAAGGTTGACTCAGCCTTCTATCCTTTCTAAGGTAGGTAAAATGAGGACCCAGATTGTGGGGGCAATAAGGTGACTTTGTATAAATATACAAAAGTATGAAGGCTATTGCTTAACGCATTGTAAGCTGCCCTGAGTCTCCGGAGAAGGGCGGCATATAAATCAAAATTAAAAAAAAAAAAATACCTGTGGGGAAAGGCCAAAATAAGGACATGAAAGCTAGGTCGGGGCAGTTTATAGATGAATAAATGAATATCCATTCGTATACTGTTATCATCCAAGTCAGGGGTGGGCTTCAAAAATTTTAGCAAGGGGTTCTCTGCCCAGTTGCTGGATGGGCGTGGCCATGGTGGGCGTGGCCTAGTCGGCCTCCTGCATCACGGCAGTGGGGGAGGGTGTTTTTGCCCTCCCTGGGCTCCGGAGGCCTTCTTTGAGCCTCTGGGAGGGCGAAAACAGCCTTCCCAGGCTCTGCAGGCCCTCTGGAGGCCGGAAACACTTCCAGTAGGCCCATTTTTCACCCTCCCCAAGCCTCCGCATGTGCCCTGCACTTACCTGTACCCAAAACAGCTCAAGTGGGGACTTCTGGGAGGGGAGGGGTTGTCACTGCGTATTTGTATTTACCAGATGAGCTCTTATTTTTGAGCTTTCAGACTTACCATAGCTTGCCAAGTTCTTATCAGTAAGCTAACTGCGCATGTCCACATTCTTTCACTTTCTTCTATCTTTCTTTGTTCGCCTGCCAAGAGGTACAGCAGGAACGCTGCCAAGATGTAATTAATTGGCTAGTAAGATGTTTTTACTTCTTTATAATAAAATGTGTTTATTAGAATATATCTCGGTTTTATTTTCTTAAAGTATACTTCAAGGAAAGGTCACGATCCATTCTCTAATCAAGGTGCAATTACTCAAAAGCAGAATGGGATTAATTGCCACCCTGACAGGGTGGGCCAGGTGGGGCCAGTCAGGAGTGGGATTTGGGGGTTCTCTGAATTGCACAGAATCTTAGCTAGATGTTCTCCTGAACCCCTGCGAACCTCCAACAGCCCATCCCTGGGTCTACCCCTCCTTGGAGACCTCATTTCACACGGGCTTCAAGTTTTCTAACAAATTGGACCCCAGAATCAGAATACAGTATCTTCTGTTCAGAAGACTTGAACTTCCTCCTTAGGATGAATAACTGAATAATAAAAGAATGTCAGTAGCAGACAGCTTCTCTAGTCCTAAACAACTCCTAGATTTTATATTTTTGCTCAATGCCCATTTAATGCCCTATCAGAATCTGATTATATACTTGGAGAGTGCATTTCCTTCCTTTTTCCTGTCGGTTAGGCATGTCCAGTTCTAATTCTCGAGTTGGATCACGGGTGGGCTGCTGGGGAGTCGCAGGGGTTTGGGAGAACCTCTAGCTAAGATTCTGTGTAGTTCAGAGAACCCCCAAATCCCACTCCTGGCTGGCCCCACCCCACCCACCCCTCCCCTCCCCTCCCAGAAGTCCCCACATGACCCGTTTTGGGTGCAGGTAAGTGCGGGGCACACACAGAGGCTTGGAGAGGGTGAAAAACGGGCCTACTGGAAGTGTTTCCGGCCTCCAGAGGGCCTCCAGAGGGCCTGGGTAGGCTGTTTTCACCCTCCCAGAGGCTCAAAGAAGGCCTCTGGAGCCCAAAGAGGGCAAAAACACCCTCCCCCATTGCCGTGGTGCAGGAGGCCGATTAGGCCACACCCACCATGGCCACGCCCACCCAACAACCTAGCAAAGAACCCCTTGCTAAAATTTTTGAAACCCACCTCTGGGTAGACCTCTGCAACTTCCTTTGATTTCAAATAATCGCGGCATTAGGAAGGTTGAGAACCACTGCTCTAGGGGGTGATACTCATCTCTGTTTCAAAGCCAAAGAGCCAGCGCTGTCCGAAGACATTTCTGTGGTCATGTGGCGAGCATGACTAAATGCCAAAGGCACACGGAACACTGTTACCTTCCCACCAAAGGTGGTCCCTATTTTTCTACTTGCATTTTTTACGTGCTTTCGAACTGCTAAGTTGGCAGAAGCTGGGACAAGTAACGGGAGCTCACCCCGTTACGCGGCATTAGGGATTCGAACCGCTGAACTGCCGACTTTTCGATCGACAAACTATGCGACTTACCCACTGAGCCACTGCACAGATCTTAACTTTACATAGTCCTACATTCAAAAGACAGATCGTAACATCATAAATCAGAGTTTTTCTGGACCACAGTCCTCCCTCCAAGTTAAAATACCTCCCCAAAAAACCTATTCCTGAAATTTACATTAATATGCTACTTCGGGAAAGAGCCATGGACATGCTACGATTGAGAAAACAGAATTGAGTTCTAGGTAGTCCAGATAAGGAGCACACCCAGAGGTGCTAGCTCTAATGTTATTACAGGGTTACATTAACACAGTCTTGCAAATCTGAAATTACATCTTTCCCCCCTAACCTTAACAGTCGAAGACACTAGGGAGGGTCTCTCTGGGACATTGGTTACATCCTCGTTGCTTCTGTAGGCCCAGCTGCTGCTTGTCTGACCATCGTCTAACCTGTGGCCCTTCCTGCTATCTCTCAAGGACATTTCCACATACCAGTTAGGCTGTCAAACTCCACAAGACGTATCCGGAGGAAGTAAAGGAGCTTACAGAACAGACATTACAGGCTAAACAGGTTCATTACCGACAAGCCTTTTAGGAGATCAAAGAAATTTAAATCGGGCGATTCCCTTCAGGATTCTTCTCCTCAAGTTCTAACTTTGAAAAACGCAGAAAGTCCCTAACAACTTTGGGCGGAGGAAGGGAAAAAAAGCCCAATGATAATCACATCCCGAGCATATATTGTGCAAATATTGCAACTGACTACGCAAAAAAAAAAAAAAAAAAGTGGGGGATGTGGAAAAAAAACCTGAACTGATTTATCTTAGCAGCGATTTGTCCAATCGTGTCCCTTGGGTTTTAAAAGCTGACAGCATCGCTGTCTTTGCAATTTGATTGCTTGTCATTTCAATAGGAAAATTCACCTTAGACTAAGCTTTATCCAGACGGAGTGGGTAGCTGGATGCCTTTGAAAGGTTACTCCATTAATTCTATCATCATCAGCATTTGCAGAATATCTTCAAACGCATTTTTTTTTAAAATGCAAGATTTTAGGACATGTACATGGGCACGCACGCAGACACACACTGGGAGAGGTATTTGCATAATGATTTAAAATGTTTTTATATCACCCTTCCTAGACTATATCCCTAGGCAGTTCACACCAAGAATTTGCAGTAAACTACCATTGCATAATTAAAACCGCACAGAGGTTATAAATTTCACAGAGACATCTTTTAAATCCAGCAAGAACGGACATCTTGGAGTCCTAAAAATATTGATTTTTTTCCCCCCTTCTTCATTATGTCTCAAAAGAAATGCTTAAAAGAGAAAGAGATAAAAAATAATAATAAACTAAGCCAAGTATTGTTCCTAGATGACGAACTGTTCATCGTACTGAAAATGAACCCAAGATCAGTGCTGAAATTCAATTTTTTTTATTACTGGGTCTGTGGGCGTGGTGAGGCTTGGTGGGCGTGGCTTGGTGGGCATGGCAGGGCAAAGATATTGCAAAATCTCCATTCCCTCCCCACTCCTGGGGGAAGGATACTGCAAAATCTCCATTCCCTCCCCACTCCAGGGGAAGGATACTGCAAAATCCCCATTCCCTGCCCACTCCTGGGGGAAGGATACTGCAAAATCTTCATTCCCTCCCCACTCCAGGGGAAGGATACTGCAAAATCCCTATTACCACCCCACTCTGAGACTAGCGAGAGGTGGTATTTGCCAGTTCTCCGAACTACTCAAAATTTCCGCTACCGGTTCTCCGGAACCTGTCAGAACCTGCTGGATTTCACCCCTGCCCAAGATCAATCTGATCAATGAGTGTGTTTGTAAGTCTATATTTGGGGGGGGGGGCTGTTTTGACTCCTGGCAACTGCCTGAACAAGTCCCTGCAGTTTTCTTGGCAGGATTTTAGAAATGGTTTGCCATTGACTCTTTCCTAGGGCTGAGAGAGAGTGACTGGCCCAAGGTCACCCAGCTGGTTTTGTGGGATTAATACTTGTGGTCTTCTTTCTATCTGGATGCCAAACTGGGTCTTTTTGTAAGTTTACTGTTGGCTAAAAACCACCAGCCAATCCCTGCTTCCCCTTTGTGGCCAATAGCTGAAGCTACAGAAACATCCAACTGTTTTTTGATAGCTATTACCTATGGAGGAGGAGGAGGAGGAGGAGGGGGGAGGAGGAGGAGGAGGAGGAGGAGGAAAGAAACAGCACACAGAAATGTGCAAAGCAGCATTTAATTCCCATAATTTCATGGACATATAGTCACTTTTTGTGAGATGCTTAACCATAAAAAATTGATTAATAAATATACCTAAGCAACCACGCCATAAAAAATATCCTTCAGCAGTTATACTACGGAAATATACTGTACTTCCTTTATTCTGTTTATCACGTGTTTGGATCTGCCAGTGGTTCTTCCTTTCCCTCCTCTCCTCTCCTCTGCTCCCCTCCTTCTCCTCCCTTCCCTTCCCTTCCCTTTCTTCTTTTCTTTTCCTTTCCTTTCCTTTCCTTTCCTTTCCCTTCTTCCTTTCCTTTCCTTCCCTTCCCTTCCCTTTCCTTCCCTTCCCTTCTTCCTTTTCTTTTCTTTTCTTTTCTTTTCTTTCCTTTCCTTTCCTTCCCTTCCCTTTCTTTTCCTTTCCTTCTTTCCCTTCTTCCTTTCCTTTCCTTCCCTTCTTCCTTTTCTTTTCTTTCCTTTTCTTTTCTTTCCTTTCCTTCCCTTTCCTTTCCTTCCCTTCCCTTCCCTTTCTTTTCTTTTCCTTTCCTTCCTTCCCTTCTTCCTTTCCTTTCCTTCCCTTCCCTTCTTCCTTTTCTTTTCTTTTCTTTTCTTTCCTTTTCTTTCCTTTCCTTTCCTTTCCTTCCCTTCCTTTCTTTCCTTTTCTTTCCTTTCCTTTCCTTTCCTTCCCTTCCCATCCCTTCCCTTTCTTTCCTTTCCTCTCCTTCCCTTCCTCCTTCCCTTCTCTCTCTTCCCTTCCCTTTCCTTTCCTTTCCTCTTTCCCTTCCTCCTTTCCTTCTCTTCCCTTCCCTTCCCTTCCCTTTCCTTTCCTTTCCTCTCCTTCCCTTCCTCCTTCCTTCTCTTCCTTCCTTTCCCTTCCTTCCCTTCCCTTCTTCCTTTCTTTTCTTTTCTTTCTTTTCTTTCCTTTCCTTTCCTTTCCTTTCCTTCCCTTCCCTTCCCTTCCCTTCCTTTCTTCTTTTCCTTTCCTTTCCTTTCCTTCTCTTCCCTTCCTTCCCTTCCCTTCCCTTCTTTTCTTTTCCTTTCCTTCTTTCCCTTCTTCCTTTCCTTTCCTTTCCTTCCCTTCCCTTCCTTCTTTTCCTTTCCTTCTTTCCCTTCTTCCTTTCCTTTCCTTCCCTTCTTCCTTTTCTTTTCTTTCCTTTTCTTTTCTTTCTTCCCTTCCCTTCCCTTCCCTTCCTTTCTCTTTTCCTTTCCTTTCCTTTCCTTCCCTCCCTTTCCTTTCCTTCCCTTCCCTTCCCTTTCTTTTCTTTTCCTTTCCTTCCTTCCCTTCTTCCTTTCCTTTCCTTCCCTTCCCTTCTTCTTTTCTTTTCTTTTCTTTTCTTTCCTTTTCTTTCCTTTCCTTTCCTTTCCTTCCCTTCCCATCCCTTCCTTTCTTTCCTTTCCTCTCCTTTCCCCCTCCTTCCCTTCTCTTCTCTTCCCTTCCCTTTCCTTTCCTTCCTCTTCCCTTCCTCCTTTCCTTCTCTTCCCTTCCCTTCCCTTCCCTTTCCTTTCCTTTCCTCTCCTTCCCTTCCTCCTTCCCTTCTCTTCCCTTCCCTTTCCTTCCCTTCCCTTCTTCCTTTTCTTTTCTTTTCTTTTCTTTTCTTTCCTTTCCTTTCCTTTCCTTTCCTTCCCTTCCCTTCCCTTCCCTTCCTTTCTTCTTTTCCTTCCTTTCCTTTCCTTCCCTTCCCTTCCCTTCCCTTCCCTTCCTTCCCTTTCTTTTCTTTTCCTTTCCTTCTTTCCCTTCTTCCTTTCCTTTCCTTTCCTTCCCTTCCCTTCTTCCTTTCTTTTCTTTTCTTTCCTTTCCTTTCCTCTCCTTCCCTTCCTCCTTCCCTTCTCTTCCCTTCCCTTCCCTTTCCTTTCCTTCCTCTCCTTCCCTTCCGCTTCCCTTCCCTTCCCTTCCCTTCCCGCTCCTTCCCTTCCTCCTTCCCTTCTCTTCCCTTCCCTTCCCTTCCCTTCCCTTTCCTCTCCTTCCCTTCCTCCTTTCCTTCTCGTCCCTTCTCTTCCCTTCCCTTCCCTATTTGTTTTATTGCTCATTTGTTTTGTCCTTTCTCTGCTCATTTGTTTTCCTGGCTGTAGATACAACCAGCTCATTTATCTAAGTAAAATTGTCCTTGACTATTTGTTCTTTCCTTTGCTCTTTGTTCTTTCCTTCTTTGCTGGTCGCTTTGTAATATAACATCTGTGTAATTCTATCCGGGTTATTAACCCACCCCAGGTATAGTTTCAAAAAGAACAATTATATAGATTCCCCACCCCTTCCCCAATAATGCTGATTATTATGGTTCCAGAGAACAATTGTGAATTAATCAGAAAATTAGGACAGATACCCTGCTGTAAAACTACCCCCTGAAACAAGATGGTCTTAGCTGAGACGGTGAATATTACATCCATTGCTCTGAAATTAAATAAAGGGTAAAGGTTGCGCATTCATTTTAAATGCTCACATGTTGATAGTTAAGAAGTTTTATTGAAGCATTGCATTCTCTTGCATTCTA
Source organism: Pantherophis guttatus (assembly GCF_029531705.1). The sequence goes on from NW_026844017.1 coordinate 6,434,913, forward strand.
TTTCTGCTTTGGTATACCTCTGTAGCAGTGGCGAAATCTGAACCGCTCTTATTTTTAAAATGAAGAATCATTTTTTAACTAACAATACCCCCCTTCGCTCATTTACCGATGTTCATAAAAGCCTTTTCCTTCCTACCCACTGATTGGGGCTCGAACCTAATGTATCAAACGCAATCTTAAAACCAATTCTGGCTTGGATTTTTTTTTCTTTTTTTCATTCCTGCTTTATTTCGATCGTTCATCACACTGAAGTGTCACGGTTTTGAAACCAAACGAGAGGCTATTTTATAGGTCGTCGTATCGCAAATTGTCCTAGGTTTATTATCTCCGTCTAATGAACCTGTATGTATGGGGAATATCTGCGTACTTCAAGTAAAGTTATCTGTAAGTGAGAACAATAATTCCCACTGATTATGTATTGACGCAGATTTCAAGAAGAGCCACTTGAGGCTCTAACCAAACTGTTTTGGAGAAGTGTGTTTGCCTCTTTCTTCTTCTATAGCCAATTGATCTTGATCCTTCTTGTAGAGGCAACTCATTTGGAGAATAGAGGCTATTTCAGAGTTTGTTTATTGCCAACAAAGAAACACGGTTAATTTCAATTTTCTGAAGGAGTATGTGTTTGCAGAATCATACTTGGTCAACACTCATTATACCCATACTCCATATTTTTAAGAGTAGACTTAAATTTAGCATGGAAAGTGCTCTAGATCAATCACATCAAAGCGAGATTTGCTAAGTGCTCAATTTCTTACTGTGTTAGATATTTTCTGTAAAATAAATAAGCAGAAATGCTGGAAATGAATTTTATTTGATATGGGCAGTTTTTTTTTTAAACTGTATAGTGATTCCTCTTTCCTTCCTCCTTTCCTCTGTTGTCTCCCCTCCCTTCTCTTCTCCTTTTCCTACCAGAGAAAGAGGAGGAGGAAGGCAGAAAAAGAAAGGAAGGAAAGGAAAGGAAAGGAGGAAAGGGAAGGAGAAAGGGAAGGGAAGGAAGAAAGGGAAGGGAAGGGAAAGAAAAGAAAAGGAAGGGAAAGGAAAGGAAAGGAAAGGAAAGGAAAGGAAAGGAAAGGAAAGGAGGGAAGGGAAGGGAAGGGAAGGGAAGGGAAGGGAAGGGAAGGGAAGGGAAAGGAAGGGAAAGGAAAGGAAAGGAAAGGAAAGGAAAGGAAAGGAAGGAAGGAAGGAAGGAAGGAAGGAAGGAAGGAAGGAAGGAAGGAAGGAAGGAAGGAGACAATAAATCAACTGGGAGAGTATTCAAATTTACACAGCCTTGCCATATTTAATCTTATCTCATACCAACAACTACATCTATAACTAAGTATGTATTCAAATTTGTAATTACATATGAATTAATTTAAACAGACTGTTTGGCTACAAGTACCTAAATATTTGTATACAATGGTTTTTTGAGAAAAGTATAGTACTGGTTTGCCATTGCTTTCATCCAGAAGAACAGTAGCACATGGTTAGAATGCAGTATCGCAGGCTAACTCTGCCAACTTCCAGGAGTTCAATCCTGACTGGCTCAAGGTTGACTCAGCCTTCCATCCTTCTGAAGTCGGTTAAATGAGGACCCAGATTGTTGGGGGCAAGAGGCTGACTTTGTAAACTGGTTAGAGAGGGCTGTAAAGCACTATGAAGCAGTATATGTCTAAGTGCTATTGCTATTGCTAGAATATATATTTTTTTAACTTCTCAACATACCCTCCAATTCTAGACTTTCCACATAAGTACTAATCAAGTCTGATTCTACTTAGCTTTTTAAGAGCAGCCAAGGTTAACTTGGTGCTACCACTGGGGATAAGCAGTGAGTAGCATTTAACAGATTTACAGAAACTACCCTTTGAAAGTAGAGGACAGGTAGGCCTTGAGGAACGTTGTCCATGGGGTCGCGATGGATAGGACATTACTTCACAACTAACAACAATAACCCTTTGAAAATTATAGGGACAGACAAATTTAAAACCCCAGGTTAAGAACAAATTAAAATTTACATTAAAATTTACATTAAAAAAGAATGGGAAAGGTTAGGCCAGACCAGCCTGGTGAAATAAAAAGGTCTTGAGAGCACGGCGGAAGGTGTGTAGATCCGGGATCCTCCATATCTCCGGGGGGAGCTCATTCCAGATAGTAGGCGCCCCCACAGAGAAGGCTCTCCCCCTGGGGGCCACCTGCCAACATCGTTTGGCCAACGGCACCTGAAGGAGTCCCTCTCTGTGAGAACATACCGGCCGGTGGGAGGCCGTTTGCGGCAGCAGGTGGTCCCGTAAATAAAATAAAATTGTACATCTGAGCATTTGCTTAGTCCCTAACATTTTGACTAAAACTGATCTTTTAAAGCCTTATCTTTTCTGCATTTTGCTGCTGAATAAATTCGTTCGGGAATGGAATGGCAACTTCAGCTGAGAAAGACATGCAAAGAGAGAGAGACAGACAGACAGACAGACAGACAGAGAGACAGAGGGGAAGATGGAGAGAGAAAGAGACAGAGAGACACACAGAGAGAGAGACAGAGACAGAAAGAAAGACAGAGAAACAGAGACAGAGACAGAAAGAGAGACAGATACAGAAAGAGAGACAGAGAGACAGAGAGACAGAGAGAGAGACAGAGAGAGAGACAGAGAGAGACAGAGAGACAGAGGGGGAGATGGAGAAAGAGAGAGATGGAGAGGGGGGAGATAAGATTCAGAGAAGCATTAAGCACGATGATTTGATTGTTCTTGGATCTGCCATCTTGGCTTCCCAGTAGACACACTGTTCAAGCAAAATCAGCTCTGGTGAAGCTGCATATTTGCTCTTGATGGTTGACCTTCTGGTTAAAAAAAAAACCCCGATCCTTGCTATATTTATTTATTTATTATTTATTTATTAATTAATTAAATTTGTATACCGCCCTTCTCCTTTCGGACTCAGGGCGGTGAACAGCCAAAATAAAAACATTTGTACACAAAAGTTAAAATAATTATTAAAACTAATTAAATGAAATTTGGCCCATAATTTAAAACATAAAGCATATAAAAGCCCAGCCAGTAATTTAAATCAAAGCGTATAATGCACGGGCCAAGCTTTACTAAAGATGATTGGAGCTGATGATAAAATGTCCTTCAGCAATTCTCCGCCATCCAAATGAAACTGTCACCGGCGCTGTTGATCTGAGACAAGTACCGCCGTATGTCCTTTACACGATCACTAATCTCAAGATGAAACCGAGATTAATCAAGAGTGTTGTCATCAGGTTTTGCTTCTTTAAACAAATGAATGCTTGTAAGGAATAATAAATTATTACACTAGAGTGGCTGACATTAATCTAAACTGAATTTTCTTGCAGCACAAGGTTCTAACTTGCAAAGCACCCCCCCCCCCAAAAAGAAAACTATCCAGAGCTTCAACAATCTTTGCAATTTCATTGCAGTGAATAATTTCCACCAGTTTGAAAGAGTTCTGGCTTTTTTTTTTCTTCAGTGCTGTATTCTAAACATAAAATAGATTTGGGAACTACTTTTTTTTTCTTTATCTGTTTTTATTTGCTTGATTGCTTATTTTGATGGCTTATCTCTTGATTGTATTATTTTGTTTCTTGGATGTCAGCTGCTCTTAAATACCTTACTTCAATTGTGGTGGTTGTTATTGCATTCCAGAGGAAAAGAAGAAGAAAGATTTGTCTCTTTATTACAGAATGTTGTGCTCTGACACAAGTCAGGGGTGTCAAACTCCCGGCCCGGGGGACGCATCTGGCCTGTGGGGTGCTTAGATCTGGCCTGTGGGGCTGCCCTAGAAACAGTGAAGGACCAGCCCATGGTGCCTCTGCCAACAAAAATGGAGCTCGGGAGGGCCGCAGGCAGCCCTCCCGAGCTCCATTTTCACTAGCAGAGGGTCACAGGAGGCCATAGCGGCCAAAACCAGAGCTCACACGGGCTGCGGGCAACCCCCCCGATCTCCATTTTCACTAGCAGAGGGTCACAGGAGGCCGTAGAGGCCAAAACCAGAGCTCACACGGACTGTGGGCAGCCCTCCCGAGCTCCATTTTCACTAGCAGAGGTTCACAGAGGCCATAGAGGCCAAAACCAGAGCTCACACGGGCTGTGGGCGGCCCTCCCGAGCTCCATTTTCACTAGCAGAGGGTCACAGAAGGCCGTAGCGGCCAAAACCAGAGCTCACACGGGGCTGTGGGCGGCCCTTCGAGCTCCATTTTCACTAGCAGAGGGTCACAGAAGGCCGTAGCGGCCAAAACCAGAGCTCACACGGGCTGTGAGCAGCCCTCCCAGCTCCATTTTCACTAGCAGAGAGTCACAGGAGGCCGTAGAGGCCAAAACCAGAGCTCACACGGGCTGTGGGCAGCCCTCCCAAGCTCCATTTTCACTAGCAGAGGGTCACAGAGGCCGTAGCGGCCAAAACCAGAGCTCACACGGGCTGTGGGCGGCCCTCCCGAGCTCCATTTTCCTAGCAGAGGGTCACAGAAGGCCATAGCGGCCAAAACCAGAGCTCACACGGCGTGTGTGGCCCTCCCGAGCTCCATTTTCACTAGCAGAGGGTCACAGGAGGCCATAGCGGCCAAAACCAGAGCTCACACGGGCTGTGGGCGGCCCTCCCAAGCTCCATTTTCACTAGCAGAGGGTCACAGAAGGCCGTAGCGGCCAAAACCAGAGCTCACACGGGCTGTGAGCAGCCCTCCCAAGCTCCATTTTCACTAGCAGAGGGTCACAGAAGGCCGTAGAGGCCAAAACCAGAGCTCACACGGGCTGTGGGTGGCCCTCCCGAGCTCCATTTTCACTAGCAGAGGGTCACAGAGGCCATAGAGGCCAAAACCAGAGCTCACACGGGCTGCAGGCGGCCCTCCTGATCTCCATTTTCACTGGCAGAGGGTTGTTTGTTTGTTTGTGTGTTTGTTTGTTTGTTTTTCATTGTAGTTCTAATCCCTTAATCACTGCCCTCATGTATTTGCCTAGATCCTGAATCTTCTGATTGGATAAATTGGATTGCATTGGAGGTATGTTGAGTATAGGAGTTTCCCATGCCTTTCCCACTGGTGATACAAAAGTTTTCTTGCACATACACACACACACAACACATACATACACACCAGTGGTGAAATCTAAAATTTGTTACTACCGGTTCTGTGGGCGTGGCTTGGTGGGGGGGGTAATGTGACTGGGTGGGCGTGGCCAACTTTTTTTTTTTTTACTTTTAAAACCATTTTTTCTACAACCTCTTCAGCGAAGAGATTGTAAAAAATGCTTTCAAAAGGCTCTGATGATCCCAGCTGAGCCATGCGATCATCAGAGGCTTTTGTTTTTTACTTTTAAAAGCATTTTCTCAGTGGAAGAGGTTGTAGGCTTTAAAATGCTTTTAAAGGTAAAAAAAAAGTCTCTGATGATTGTGCGGCTCAGCTGGGCTTATGTGGGGGATGAGGGTGCAAGGATTTTTGCTACCAGTTCTCCAAATCACTCGCCTCCATCGCTACCAGATCGGGCAATCTGGTCCGAACCGGGAGCATTTCACCCCTGATACACACACTTTAAATAAGTTTGCAATTTCTAAATGTACATTGTTTGTTTGTTTGTTTATATCCCACCTTTGTTCTTTTTACAAATAAGAGGCAGTGAATATATTCAACACAGCTTCATTCTCCTATTTTCCCCACAACCACAAACCTATGAAGTGGGTTGGGCTGAGAGAGAGGATTGGCCCAATGTCACCCAGCTGACTTTCATGTTTAAGGTGGGACTAGAACTCTCAGTCTGTTGGTGATTGGATCAAAATCACCAGTTTTCATGCCTAAAGTGGGATTAGAGTTTACTGTTTCCTGGTGATTGGCACAAAGTCACCCAGTCAGCTTTCATGTCTAAGGCGGGACTAGAACTCACCATCTCCTGGTGATTGGCTCAAAGTCACTCAACTGGCTTTCATTCACTCAGCTGGATTTCATGCCCAAGGCGAGACTAGAACTCACCATCTCCTGGTGATTGGCTCAAAGTCACCCAGGCGACTTTCATGTCTAAGGTAGAACTAGAACTCACTGTCTCCCACTTTCTACTCTGGCACTTTGACCACTAAACTGAATGGGCTCTGCAAACCACTGTCATGTGATAGAGGGAGCCATAATTATCATAATTATCACAGCATATGAGAAATTGATGCATGACTGACTCTTATGTAAACCTTAAACAAGAAAGCAAACTCAACTCAGCCATAAAGGTCCAAAATAAACTCTTGATTTATCTGATCCAATCCCTTCTTCCACTTCAGATAGAAATTCAAATCACTGAAGAAGCAGAGGAAAAATGAATGCTTTGGTGCCAAGCTTTGAATAAGAAATATCCACAGAGATTTAAACTAATATTGGGATTTGCTTCCTTCCAGTATATAAATTACTCAGTGAGAGCCTATTTCTTGGATATTTTTTTTTTAAGTTTTAGGCTTCAATTCTTTGTTGGTCTGGCTTTTGGAACTTGAATTGTATATTCATTTATACGGAATTAAGTCCATTTTTTCATATATATATATATTTTAAAAAAGGAATGCACAAGATGTCTTTGAACAGAGGGGAGTAATTTTTGAATTCATACACCCATACATAAAACGTCCTTGTTGAATGATTAGCGCATGTTGCTAATATGATGCTTGCTAAATTGCTAAACCCCAATAAAGGTAAAGGTTCCCCTCGCACCTATGTACTAGTCGTTCCCAACTCTAGGGGGCGGTGCTCATCTCTGTTTCTAAGCTGAAGAGCCAATGCTGTCTGATGACAATTCCATGGTCATGTGGCCGGCATGACTAAATGCCAAAGGTGCATGGAACGCTGTTACCTTCCCACCAAAGATGGTCCTTATTTTTCTACTTGCATTTTTACATGCTTTCAAACTGCTAGGTTGGCAGAAGCTGGGGCAAGAAACGGGAGCTCATCCCGTTATGTGGCGCTAGGGATTCGAACCACCAAACCGCCAACCTTTCTGATCGACAAGCTCAGCTTCTAGCCACTGAGCCACCGCGTCCCTAAAACCCAATACTTGGAGTCAACTTCTCTGCTGGCCATTTCCTTATTGCTTCCTCCAGTTTTGTTCAAATGGGTCATTGGTATATATTTCAGCAGCAACATTTTAAATGACTCGAGCTATTACTCAGTAGTAGCTGATATACCGTACATTTAATCAATTTTTATACAGCACCAACTAGTCCACCAACTTAATGACAGAGCATAAATAATAGCCCAGCCTACACGGCTGCTTAACGTGTCTTGCAACCCGTATTAAGGGTGTTGCAAAACCATTATACGAACTGGGTTTGAAGCCTGAAAACGAGTTCTTTTATAAGCGCGCCGGCCAATATTATAAATGGAAAAGCTTAGAAGAAGCATTTAAGTACATTTAAAATAAATTACAATGATGGAAGAGCAGAATCGGCTAAGGTAGCTCAGTTATTTCGGAAGGTAGAAAGTATTGCGTGCGCGCATATGGTTTTTATGTGGATGCTTGAGTTTTGGCAGTGTAACTAATCCTCTACTCATGTATTAGGAAGCATAGCCCGGTGTGTTCAATCCCACCTTAATGTGATTGGAACCGTAGCTTTCAATGATTTGATGGTACAGCTGAAAACCCACAAGCTTCCCAACCCTCTTCAGCATGGTTTTAATTTTTGCAGATTAGGAGGGGAGGGGAAGAGGCTCCCCTCTTTATCTGATGTTCGTGTGAGTTGAAGCTCACGGTTCTTCTTGGCGTACTTGAAACGCAAGAGCTGAGGATGGAGTGGGATGAGATAGAGAGGGATCTTGAAACAAAATTGTAAGCGCCTGCAGTGGCTCTTGTGTAACCGGTTAATCCTTCTGAATTGATTCACCAGATACAAGTGGAAAACAGAAAATAATGACAATTTATTCTAAGATCGGGAAATTTAATTTAATTTATGCCCTGGTATCGGAGCTCCATCTGCCAGAAGGCATTAGGATTTCAAGAGGATGGAACGTCAAGATTGAACCGCTTGGCTTCTTGCAAACCCTAATGCAGGGGTGAAATCCAGCAGGTCCTGACAGGTTCTGGAGAACCGGTAGAGGAAATTTTGAGCAGTTCGGAGAACCGGTAGTGGACATTTTGAATAGTTTGGAGAACTGGTAGCAAATACCACCTCTGGCTGGCCCCAGAGTGGGGTGGAAAAGGAGATTTTGCAATATCTTCTCCTAGGAGTGGGGTGGGAATGGAGATTTTGCAATATCCTTCCCATGCCATGCCCACCAAGCCACCCCCACCAAGCCACCCCCACAGAACTGGTGGTAAAAAAATTTGGATTTCACCACTGCCCTAATGGTTTTCAACTTGCCAATGAACTGGGGGGAGGGAAGGTGGAAATGGAATAGAGAAAATGTATGCGGAGATGGGGAGAGCATGGAAGCCATCAAGGTCATCACTGCAGGTGCTTGAGAAAGAGATGGACTGTTCCCATAACAAACTACTTCTTCTTCTTCTTCTTCTTCTTCTTCTTCTTCTTCTTCTTCTTCTTCTTCTTCTTCTTCTTCTTCTTCTTCTTCTTCTTCTTCTTTCCATCCTTGCTAAACAGTTTTGACTTAACAAGACAGTTCTTCTACATCCTCTTCCTATACCGACCTTATCTGTGTAAACTCTGTTGACCGGCATTTTATCATCCTTGACTGCCTGTCCTAATGTGACTAATGAAGGAAGGATGAAAGAGCCTACAGGAAGGAAAATGCTTCCAGCAGCTAAAGGAAATATATATATCCTAGAACAGTGATGGTTAACCTTTTTGGCACTGAGTGCGTGTGCTAGAATGCTGGAAGCTGCTCTTCTGGGTTCCATCACACGCATGCACGCTGGGCAGCTGGTCTGGTGTGCATGAGCACCGGCAACCTGCTCTCTTCCGGGTTCCATCGTGTCAGTGTAATGAAGATTTAAAGCTGACCTGCCCCTTTAAGACTGAGGATGACTCAGCAGGGTTATTGCCCTTTAAGAAGCTGTCTATATAAGGGAGGCCATTAGAGGGTGTCTATCTCTCTCTCCTTGTGTATCACTCTCCTTGTGTATCACTCTCCTCGCCGTGTTCTATCTGAATTGCAGTTCTCTGTGTAGAGTTGAAGACTGATTGCTTGTCTGGTATGTGCCTACCACTTGTACGTCTGTATATAGAAGTCTTGTATATAAATCACTGTTTGTAAGGCAAACCTCCTTGTCCTGTATTTTGCTCCTGGGCGGTCTCAAAATAGAAGTCACACTGTAAATACTCTGACACGTCATGTGCATGTGCGAAGACCAGCTGATAGGCACCATCTGGAAGAGCAGCTGGCGATGGCGCATGTACCAACTGAGAGGGCTCTGCGTGGCACGTATGCCATAGGTTCACCATCACGATCCTAGAAATAAGAGGATTAGAAAAGGTTTTAGATTGAAAATGGGATGTTCTGATCATTGGAGAAGCTTTTTGGAGCCCAAAACTCTTCGGGTCTGATACTTGAAACTGGACCACTTCAAGCTTCAAATATTTTCGTGATGCCATCAATAACCTATCTTCTGCTTGAGCTGATAGTTTCAAGCAGTGAGGCAGAGAGCATTCAACTTGAAACCTTCCATTGTATAAAGCTTAGATTTACAAGCTTATTTACTTGCAGGTTTTAGTTTATAGACCTTAATCACATGGGCATTTTATTATAAATATATTTTATGCATTCATTTGCAGGGATATGTTTATAGAACTGATTCTCGTGGGGATTGTATGGTGGGTAACTTATTTTATTAGCATATTACAGGATGCCTTTATGTCAAATAAATATTTTATAACGTTCTGATTAATTTTGTATTCTTTTGTTCTGTAGGCTGCTTCAAGAGTCCACAGCAAAGTGATTTATGGATTGGCTGATTTTAAATTCAAAACATTTTGCACACCTCTGTCCCAAAAGAATAAAAATATATTAATCTACTTCTAATTTAAAAATCGCTTTGCTACATCAGTGATCAAAATGAAAGAAGTGTCTGCCAGCAATTAAAATTTAAAAACAATGTGGTAATAATTATTAAAATGGAAAGCCTGTTTTTAACATTTTTTTTCTTCCCATCTGTCTACGGCAAGTAGAATAGCCTTTTAAAAAAAGAAGAAAAAAAGAAGGCATTTGTTCATTTCTCAGCCTTACTCGTACAAATAAACCTCTCTCAACAAAATATGTTTCTACCTAATCAATAAAACTCAAAGAAATAATGCAAGATTGGGAGATGTGGCCCATAGAATTGCCAAAAGTTGGACATGACTGAATGGATAACATTATCATTGTCCTCATCACCTAATCAATCAATCAGCAAATTGACAAAAGGTTTCTTTAATTATTAAGGCTATGGAACCCTTGGATTCCAGACAAAAATAATATGCTTTGGAGTACAAGAAGTTATGGATCCAGTTCTCATCCAGTGGCTAAACATGTGAAGAAAAGCTGGTGTGTCAATATAAAGATTGTAGACAGCCACTGCTCCATAGATCTGGAGTATATGACTCTTAGATGTAAGCCAGGGGTGGGTTCTACTTACCCTTACAACTGGTTTGCAATGAGATTGCACGTGCGTGCACGCTCGCTTCGCTCAGGCACACACCTTGCTTCTGCACATACGCAGATCACTGATGACGACATCTGGGGCGGTGGGCGGGGCCTCCCGCTGGTTTTACTACCAGTTCTTGCGAACCAGTCCGAACCTGGGGCAACCCACCACTGATGTAGGCCCATATATCTTCCACGGGAGTTCGGTGTAGTTTTGATTATTGCAGTCTAGTGGTGGGATTCAAAATTTTTTTACTACCAGTTCTGTGGGCATGGCTTGGTGGGTGTGGCTTGGTGGGTGTGGCTTGGGGGTGTGGCTTGGGTGTGTGGCTTGGGGTGTGTGGCAGGGGAAGGATACTGTAAAATCTCCATTCCCACCCCACTCTAGGGGAAGGATACTATAAAATTTCCATTCCCACCCCACTCTTGGGGGAAGGTTACTGCAAAATCCCCATTCCCTCCCCACTTCTGGGGGAAGGTTATTGCAAAATCCCCATTCCCTCCCCACCCCACTAATCTGCTTTCCAGCTCTGTTCTCCTGTGCAGGGCAACAAAAGAAGACCCAGCCAATCAGCTGGGACTCGGGAGGCAGAGAATAGAGCCTTGGTACTACAGTGGTTTAAAGCACCCTGTTATTAACACAGCTGCCTGCAATTTACTGCTGGTTCGAATCTCTCCAAGGCTCAAGGTTGACTCAGCCTTCCATCCTTTCTAAGGTAGGTTAAATGAGGACCCAGTTTGTGGGGGCAATAAGCTGACTTTGTATAAATATACAAAAGTATGAAGGCTATTGCTTAACGCACTGTAAGCCGCCCTGAGTCTCCGGAGAAGGGCGGCATATAAATCAAATTAAAAAAAAAAAAAAAATAGATGGGAGCGGAACCAGTCAGAGGTGGCATTTGCCAGTTCTCCGAACTACTCAAAATTTCCACTACCAGTTCTCCAGAACCTGTCGGAACCTGCTGAATACCACCTCTGCTGCAGTCTATATCCCACCTGATGCCAATACTGCCATAGCTTTGGGATTCTTGTACAACATTGTTAGTAATCAGCAGAATAAATATCCTGATGCTGTGCATATTATAAGGGGGACTTTAACCAGGCTGATTTAAAAGCAGTGCTCCCTAAATTCTATCAGCATGTTAAGCGTGCAACTAGAGGAGCAAACATATTGGACATAGTATAAACCAACATTAAACATAGCTATAAGGTTATACAATTACCACATTTGGGACAATCAGACCGTATGTCACTGCTTTTAGCACCAGCATAAATCCCTCTTCAGAGTCGGGTTCTGCCTATAATAAAGACAGTGAAATCTTGGCCAGAAGATGCTTCCCAACAACTTCAGGATTGTTTTGAGAACATAAATTGGGACATCTTTCACCGCCCTGACCTAGAGGAGCACACTGCAGCTGTTCTGTGCTATATCAACCACTGCACAGATACTGTCACTGTGGATAAACGTATTAGGATCTATCCCCATCCCAACCTGGGATGACCAAGGAAGTCCAGCGCCTCTAGTATGACAAGATCAAGGCCTTTAGGTCTGGTGGTGGGGCAAGATACAGTGTTGACAGAGCTAGTCTGAAAAAAAGTATTCGGAAGGCCAAGACTGATTATAAAAGGAAGATGGAGGATAAGTTTTATAGTAATAACATGAGGCAGGTGCGGCAAGGGATTCAACAAATCATTAACCGTCAACTGACCAATGTCATCCCTGCTGAGGGGGAGGCTTCTTTGGCAGAGGAGCCGAATCATTTCTTTTCTCGCTTTGAAGTGGAGACATCAGAGACAGCTAAGATACAGCCAGAAGCCTATTGTAGCCTCATCGTGGAGGAAGAGGAGGTGAGGAGCATTCTGAGGGCTGTGGACCCTAGAAAGGCTGCCGGTCCTGATGGTATCTCTGGCCAAGTGCTTAAAGACTGTGTTGATCAGTTGGCTGGAGTCTTTACCGGGATCTTCCATCGGTCTTTATCCCAGTCCACTATTCCATCTTGTTTGAAGGCTTCCACCATTGTTCCACTGCCAAAGAAATTTCCTATCAATAACCTCAACAATTACAGACCAGTGGCACTCACTCCTAGCATCATGAAGTGCTTTGAGAAATTGGTCTGCTGGCACATCATTTCTGGTCTTCTGCCTGCATTTGTTAAACACCAGTTTGCATACCGAAAAAATAGATCTACAGAGGATGCTATAGCCATCACTCTTCACATTGCACTGACTCATTTGGAACAGCGGGGTGGAGGGGCTATGTAAAGATGCTTTTTGTAGATTTTAGCTCTGCATTTAACACAATACTTCCACATAGACTAGTGTCTAAACTCATGGATCGTATTCAATCTGCCTTTGGATGATGGATTTCCTGTTTGGCCGCTCTCAGAGGATCAGATTAGGTAATCATATCTGTTCAGCCTTTATACTTAACACTGATACACCACAAGGTTGCGTGTTGAGTCCCTTACTCTATACTCTTTATGTGCATGACTGCATTCCCACTCACGCTAATAATACTATTACTAAATTTGCAGATGATACAACAATGGTGGGACTCATCTCTGATGGGGGATGAGCCTAAATGTTGTGGCTCCGTTGCCTGAGCCTGGGCTATCGACAGATGCAGATTCTGAGAGTGAGGGAGAGGGAGAGGAGTTGGCAAGGCCTCCCTCTCCAGGACCCTCCTCTCTGGCAATGCCTTTGAAGGACACCGAAGGCCAAAAGATAGGCTCAGAGCCAAGCATGTCCCCGCAGCCACAGGTGGACAGCGACGAGGAAGATAAGTGCTGGCTGGACCCTCAACAGAGGCGCAGGGAGAAGCGTGCACAGCAGAGGGGAAGGCGTGCCAGAGATTAGCTGAGTCACTGGACCACACCCCACAGGGTATAAATGTGGGTGTGGTGGCCGGCTCAGTTTGTGACAAGCAAAAACTGGAAATAGTCCATGATCTCTGCGTTACTGGACTTTGCCTGCTTTATCAGACTGCATTTGGATGAATTCTTGTATTGTTGACACTCTGCCTGTTTTATCGGAATGCTTGCAGTCTAATCTTTGTTTTGTGTGAGTAAAGTCTGAATTGGCAGCTAGCCACTGGGTTGCTGCCAGCTTTATCTTCAAAGAGTTTTGTCATGTGGCTTATTAACTCCGGGCCATCTGTGGGGGTGCGTGTGTGGTACGGCGACAGAACACTACCTATCGAGATGAGGTGGACCGGTTGCTTTCATGGCATGGAGGCAATAACTTGGTCCTTAACACCAATAAAACCAAGGACTTTATAGCGGAATATAGAAATAATAGCTCAGACCTCCAGCCTTTGCTTATCAATGGAGACCGAGTGGAGCAAGTAGGCAGTTTTAAGTTTCTGGGCGTTATCATAAAAGAGGACCTGACCTGGGATGCTCACATTGCAGCACTGGTCAAAAGGGCTCAGCAGAGATTATACTACCTGAGACTTCTCAGGAAACAACAACTGAATGAAAAACTGCTGGTGACCTTCTACCGCTGCACCATAGAGAGTATTTGAACTTACTGCACCTGTGCATGGTTTGCCAATTGCACAGTGACAGATAGGACAGCACTCCAGAGGGTTAACATCATTGCCCAGAGGATCATGGGTTGCCCTCTCTCCTCTTTGGAAGAGCTTTATAACTCCTGTTGCCTTAAGAAAGTTCAAAACATTCTTAAAGATCCATCTCATCCTGGGCACCCTTTTATTTATTTATTTATTTATTTATTTGAACTATTACCATTTGGCAGACGGTACAGGATAATAAAAACAAGGGCAAATAGGCTGAAAAAACAGCTTCTATCCCAGAGCAGTAACTATATTGAATTCTACTGTATAGTGCAATATTAATGCAATATCGGTGTTCATCTCACTTGTATAGAATGGGAAGGATGTGTGTTTGTGTTTTATTTTTATAATTACAATGTACACTGAAGGTGGCATTTAATTTCGTTGTACGAGGTGCAATGACAATAAACTAAACTAAAGTAAACCAATTACTTCTCTTGTTAGGAACAGGAAGAAGGAAGCTGTATGACTCCAGGAAGGAAAAAAAAAAACGGTACCTCTGATTTAAGGAATTGCAGGCATTTGCATCTCTGCAAGCTTTGAAGCATCTGAACTGGAGCTCGGGCTATTGATTAATTGGTTGGGAATCATTTTTTAAATCAGTAAGCGTCTCATTAGGTGAAGTAGAAGCCAGTTCAGACAGCTAAGGGGAAGCATACTCTTGAGATCTAACTCACTTACTCAGTTCTTCGGGGATTAGTATCTCACTTAACTTATTTGTGCTCTTTAATGAGCTTCTCTTAACTCTATTGGAAACATTTCATTACCAGTCTGTTTGAGATGATAAAGACAAGTGTAAAGAGATGGCGGATGTAGAGAAAGAGAGAGAGAGAGAGAGAGAGAGACAGAGACAGAGAGAGAGAGAGAGAGAGAGACAGAGAGAGAGAGAGAGAGAGAATGCCTAGTCTCTGATCCACAACAGAACATTTTTATTTTAGCTAATATTTAGCCAGTATTTTATTTTATTTGTTTATTTCACGCAGGTAGTCCTCGACTTACAAGAATTCATTTAGTGACCGTTCGAAGTTACGACGACACTGGAAAAAGAGACATACAGTATGACCGTTTTTTCACAGTTATGATCTTTGTAGCATCTCTAGGATCATGTGATCAAAATTCACATGAACACCGTTGCTGTGTCCCAAAGTCACGTGATCGTCTTTTGCGACCGTCTGATGAACAAAGTCAATGGGGAAGCCAGATTCACTTAACAAACCGGGGGGGAGGGGAGCTAACCCATTTCCGTTCCCTACGCCAACTTCGGTCTGACCTAAGCATAGTGCATAAAATTATCTGCCACAATGTCCTTCCTGTCAATGACTACTTCAGCTTCAACCACAACAATACACGAGCAAATAATAGATACAAACTCAAGGTAAACCGTTCCAAACTCAATTACAGAAAATATGACTTCAGTAACAGATTGGTCAATGCCTGCAATGCACTACCTGACTCTGTGGTTTCTTCCTCAAACCCCCAAAACTTTAACCTTAAACTGTCTACTGTTGACCTCACCTCATTCCTAAGAGGTCAGTAAGGGGCCTGCATAAGAGCACCAGAGTGCCTACCGTCCCTGTCCTAATATTCCTTTTTACTTACTCTTTTCATGTATTCAAATTATGTTTATACTTTTACCTGTTATCTTATATATCCTTGACAAACAAACTTATGACTTATGATTATGATTTCGAGCTGGAGGTGACTTACCTTGTGCAAATATTCTTCAGTGATTCACATAACAACTGAGGCAAGAAAGGTCATAAAATGGGGCAAAACTCACTTAACAAACGTCTATGGAGATTCTTAGTCATCCGGTCTGTGGTTGTCCCAAAAGTGCTTTTTTCATGTGGCAATTGGACTTTCTGGTTTTTCTTTGAAGACGTTTCACTTCTCATCCAAGAAGCTTCTTCAGCTCTGAGTGGATGGTGGGGAATTTGCACCACTCAGGTGACCCTGATGACACAGATAAACCTCCTTAACGACCTGCTAAATGAATGCAAATGACCAACTGTCTGCAAGGAGAATAAATCCTTCCATTCCCCACCATCCATTGCAGGAGATGTTGGGTGTAGAAGCTTGGATCATATCTCTGGACATTCAAAGGAAACGTTAAGAAAAAATCTAATAATAGCAATAGGATTTAGACTTATATACTGCTTCATGGTGATTTTGCAGCCCTCTCTAAGTGGTTTCCGGAGTCAGCACATTGTCCCTGACAATCTGGATCCTCATTTTATCGACCTCGGAAGGATGGAAAGCTGACCTTCCATCCTTGAACCAGTCAGGATCGAACTTCCCGGGTGTGGGCAGAGTTAGCCTGCAATACCGCATTCTAACCACTGTTCCCCCACAGCTCTTACTAAACAAAATTTATTTATTTATTTATTTATTTATTTATTTATTTATTTATTTATTCAATTTATATCCCGCCCTTCTCCTAGTGGACTCAGGGCGGTGCACAGCCAGAACTAAAACACATACCAATACAAAATTTAAAAATTATTAAAAGAATTATATAACTGTGGCCCAAAAATTAGTACAGAGAATTCTTTTCTGCATGTGAAAAAGAATGAAAATTCATTTGATTCCTTTTTCCAAACTGGAGTCTGTGAAACCTAAGATGCTACAAAATTTAAATATGGCTGTGGGATTAAGGTGATGTGTGGGGGGGGGACCTTATTGCAGTGAACCAACCCCACTCCCAGCCACTGACTAACCCTTCTTTCGTCCTTTGCTTTTTTTTTTTTTTTTTTTTAAAAAGACTTTCCACATTAAAAGGAAGGAAAAGCTTAGTACTAATAAGGCTTAATAAGTCTCGCTCTTAATAAGCCTAAATAAGGCTTGAAGATGTTCCTTTGTTCTTTGCAGAGAGGGTTTATTTTCCCCTTAGTAACTAATGGAAAGAAGGACCCAAAACCTCTCCATGAGGAATTATGGCAGGGGTCGGCAACCTTAAACACTCAAAGAGCCATTTGCACCCGTTTCCCACAGAAAAGAAAGCATCGGAAGCCACAAAACTCTTTTGACATCTAAAAATGAACACTGCATATTTTATTGTGTGTACTGGAGGGTTAATGTGATTTTGGCTCCTGAACCTCAGCACACAGTGTCTGCACATCAGGGATGTAAGATGTCACATTTTCTTGGATTTATCCCTGGTTGGCCTACCAGGGGATCGAAAAGCTCAATAAATCGTATGCCGGCAGGTGTCGCACATTGGTGGTTGAGATGCATATTTTGTGCGACAGGGAGCCACAGCAGAGGGATGAAAGAGCCACATGCGGCTCCAGAGCTGTGGGTTGCTGACACCTGAATGATGGGAAAACTTTAAGCCTTATTTTTTTTAAAAAAAATACTGCCCTTCCGGCCATTGGGTACATCAGAAACGGTGGAGCTTGTCGGCTGATATTCAAAAGCCATGCCCTCTCGATCAAAAGTTTTGGATTTATTTCCTTTCAGCCAACAACATGCCTCACCTCCTGAATGGTTCAAAATTCATTGCGTTAGAACTACATTTGATTTTGAATGAAAACTCTAAAGACAAGTCAAAACGTCGCTCGCCCAAATAATCCTCTGTCTTGGGTTCTGTCTTAGAAACAGCTAGGCCAGTGATGGCTGTTGGATCCCTTATCCTACAGTTGGGTAGATAATATATAGAAAACTATGTTCTGTAACTTTAACTGCTACAAGATGACTAATTGATTAATTGGCTAAGCAGACATAAAAGAAGGCAGGAAGTTCATTCACTCCTCCTCATGCTATTAGAAGGTTGAACTGCTGAAAGGAACTGTGCCAGTATTCACGAAGGAACTGGAATTGTAAGCAAACTATGTTTTGTGTTGAACCGTGATTATTTGAAGAAGTGTTATCTTTGTTTTTAAGAAGCCAAGTTTGTTTGTTTTACTACAAGTAAAGACTATTTATTTTTCTAACGATGTTCAGAGTCTGAGATTATCTGTGTTTTTGCTAAGCAACGCTGTCTGGTCCGTTGCACTACTTTGCAGAGGGCAGTTTTACCCTCAACAATGGCGAACCTTTTCTTACGTGCCCAAACTGGAACGTATATGCGCGCATGTGCACGCACTGGAGCCCTGGAAGCTCAAAGACCAGGTGCATGCATGCACCGGCCACCTGATCTTTGGGTTTCCGGGGCTCCAGCACATGCAAAGATCAACTTCCCAGCGCACATGCACACCAGTGGTGGGTTGCCCCCAGTTCGGACTGGTTCTATAGAACCGGTAGTAAAACCGGTGGGAGGCTCCGCCCACCAACCCTGACATCATCAGGAAGCTTCTGCACATGCGCAGAAGCGCGCATGTAGCCCCATTGTGAACTGGTAGCAAAGGTAAGTAGAGCCCACCCCGATGCATGCACTGGAAATCAGAAGAGCAGCTGGTGATGGCGCACATGCTCACAGAGAGGGCTCTGCATGTCACTTCTGGCACGCCATAGGTTCATCATCATGGAGCTAGGCTTTTTCTAAGTCAGGAAAAGGAAGGGACAGAGAGAAATTAAATATATGTTTTTCCCTAGGCAAATATGTCATTAATTTAGTTCCAAAGAGCAATAGCAGGTGATAAGCCTTTTTGGGGTAATAATGCAAGCACTTTCTTGCCATGCTCAATGAAAACGTGTTTCGGCATTTTCTCGTTGACTTTTCAACAGAAACCCAGGAAATAGAGCAACGCCTTCGCTGTTCCTTTCTCTGGGGCTTCTTTTCCAGTTTAAATTTTATTCTCCGGGGCTTCTTCACAGCATGGTGGCCTTGTTCTCCCTCTTTTATTTCCTTTAATTGGAAAATTTGATTCATCTGGAAGCCTCCCATTTCCCTGCCGTAAATTGATTTCGAGCTGGAAGTGACTTACCTTGTGCAAATATTCTTCAGAAATATGCGATCCGAAATAGAAAGCAACAGAGAGGAAGGGAGCGAGGAGGGGAAAAAAAATGTTTTGATCTACTTGCCAAGGAAGACAGTATGCCTGCTCTTTGCTAATGCCAGGATGTTTCTTTCCTGCCTTTTATTTTTCTACAAGCATACTTGCTTTCTTGATTCTCACCTGAAAGGATGTAGTTAGCGAGGAAATCTTCCATATATTTCCTTATCAGAAATGACTCTTTTTGTTAAAGTTACAAAGAGCTCCTTTAACAGACCTTGCTCAGGTTAAATCTACCCTCCGGGGACACCCAAATTGTTCTCTTCAATATTCACAACGAGAGAGACTCAAATAAGACTCAATCTTTTACTGAACCAAGGCTGATTTGAACACAGTTTCTCTTACCACTGTTCTTCTCTCTCCTGCAGTGATGTGTGGACTAATTTCCTGGTAGACATCCTCCCAACTTTACATTTTTCTTGCAGTGGAACTTAAATCTTCTTCCTGTCTGTTGTCCTCGTGTCTTATTCCGCGTATATTGAATATCTTTTCTGACTGATCTTGTCTAAATGTGGAAGCTAAGGAGAGTTGGCCTAGCAATTGGAGCACTTAAAGGCGAGCCCAAACCCAGAGATACCTTATTTTTTGGAGTATAAGATGCACCTTTCCCCCCAAAATAAGAGGGTGAAAATCTGGGTGTGTCTTATACTCCAAATGCAGCCCCGCCCAGCTTCTCAAATGGAGGTTTCAGAGGCTGAAAAACGCATCAGAAATGAAGCTTCAGAAAAGAAGCCTCCAAACAGAGCTTCAGAGGCTTTTTTCTGAAGCTCTGTTTCAGAGGCTTTCAGAGGCAAGAAAAAAGTTTTTTTTTCTGAAACAGAGTTTCAAAAGTTTCAGAGGCAGAAAAAAAAAAGCAAAAAAAAAAAAAAAAAAGCAAGACACAGAGCTCACAACCAAGAAACCTATTGCTAAAATTCACCTCTGGGAACAGCTAATTGGGGGTATTCCGGGATGCCGATCCACCCACCAATCAGCTATTTTCTTATTTTCCTCCTCAAAAACTAAGGTATATTTTATACTCTGGTGCATCTTATACTCCAAAAAATATGGTGTGCTGTTAAAAAAGTGGTAAATGGTTTTGCAAGTTTATCTGCTCACAAGCAGGGTGGAGAATATTAAGGGACTATGTCTTGTACGCCTCTGTTCTGGCCGACTAGACTCTATTTTAGCAGAAAATGTTTTCTCCTGCACACCTCTCTCTCTCAAATGCTAGAATTTCTAATCCTCAAACGTATAAATATTCCATAGGATCCTTTTACCTTAAAGACTTATCTCGATGCATGCAAATTTGTATTCCTGCAGCCCTTGACAATTCTTAGTTCTGACTTGATTCAATGCGGGGAAGAAAAGTCACATCGCTTTAAGAGTGTGATATTGTCATTTCCTACCGAGAATAAGATCAGGCCTTTAAGTTTGTTTCAAAAGCATCTAGTAAAATGAAATAGAGCTCCTATAATAGCTTTCTCCTGCTGATATTAATTCAGTGGTAAACCTCCCTTTCATTTTGGCGCATAAAAGATTGTGAAAATCTTTATGAACTCCAAACTTATTCAGAAGTCTAAAAAGAGATGTTTTTTTTTTCCACATGCAGAAGATGATCTGAGAAAATAACTATCATGCAAAAGACCTATATGAGTAAGATATTTCTTTCTATGTAGTAGACACTCACTTCTATACAGTAGGGATTCACTATAAGATGGTTATTATATTTTCATTCAAGATAAATGTTCGGAATTTTTATAGATATGGGCGAGTACCATGCTCTCCATAACATGAAGAATTAGTCTATATTTGTATGGTTATAGAGAGTTTAGTATATGACATCGGAAGATTGTCAGAAGCATATTTCATCTCCTAGGCAGACTCAATTGTAGTAAAATGTCTAGTCACACATGGTGAGTATTTTGTGATGCAGTTCCCTGACAATTATTGGAAACAAGAGGAACTGGCATGGTGGCCTAGTGGTGAAGACTCTCACCTCCCACTCGGAAAGGTGAGAGTTCAATCCTACGTAGTGGTGAATGCTTCTCTCCTAAGATGCAAAGAAAAAGAAATTGCTGTGAACTCTGCATGGCATCAGGAAGGGTATCCAGTCAGTAAATGCTCAGTTCCATCCAGTTGCCCCAACTCTACCCAGAATTAAGAGATTACAGGGTTGTAAAAAAAGAGGGAGTTATTGCAAGCAAGTGGGATGGGGGATCTTCTCCAGGATGGCCAACATATCAATCATGGACCTGAACCAGCTTCATAAGGGTCTATCAATATTTGCTAGTGGATCCTGTTGCTTTTCAAAAGGATCTTGAAGAATTTCCTGAAGACCTGGCAAGCAGGTCAGGTGAGATATAGCCACCAATGGGCCTCTGGAGCAGAAGAACATCCTACTCAGAGATCTGTTGCAACTTTTTGATTATTCTGAAGAGGCAGGGATTCAGCCAGGGATTCAGCCAGGGCCTTCAGAACCTCCAGAAGCTCCTACAAGTGAAGAGGAAGAAGAGGAGGAGACTCGTCTCAATGCACGGGCACGCAGAGCTGCCAAAAGGCAGGAGTGGTTCCTCAGGAGGAGGTCTCCTCGAGAGTAAGGCTTGGGGCTAATTGGCCACTCCTTTAGCCTATTTAAGGAGGAACGCCGACTGAGGCAATTTGCAGGGAACAACTTTGTTCACTCTCCTTCGCATCCTGATCTTAGTTCTCTTATCAGTTTCCTGCAAATTGCTTCTGGGCTTTCTGCCAACCATAGTAAGATTATGATTATTTATTCTTTGGATTCTTGTAGGCTGTTAAGAAAGTTAATTAACAGCCTTTATTTGAAAAAGACTGATTTGATTTAGTAAACTAAGATTTGTACAGACTTTGTGTGTGGTGCGTTCTTTGGGGTCAGTAGCTGGGGCAGAACACAGAACTGCTGAGATACTCCAGCTTGGGCCTCATCGTGTGGAGTGACTGCGTGAGTCTCAAGGACAGAAATGGTTAGAGTCCTTTTGCAGTGTTAATTCGGCCATTTCTCAGATTGATTGAGGCCTCCTGTGAGGCCTGGGAGCTACAATAGATTGGATCTGAATATTCATCAATGGTTCTTTGAGAAAAGGACAGTTTCTGAAGGAGGTGGCAGAAATGGGGCTTGACCCAGCTGACTTGGCCCAGTATAGATCAATTTCCAACCTTTTTTTCCCCCTTAATGTAGAGCATCACAAGAATGTGAACATTGATTGTATTTTGGATTTAATACATTGGAAGGGTCCGGGATTCTTTTACAGTGGCTTTTTAGCTTTTCTGCAAACAATCAGAAGTTCTTGCAGTCACATACTCAGTCCAGCCTGCAGGAAGAAGCTCAATACCAGATAAAATAGACCCCTCTCTCTCTCTCTCTCTCTCTCTCTCTCTCTCTCTCTCTCTCTCTCTGTGTGTGTGTGTGTGTGTGTGTGTCTGTCTCTGTCTCTCTCTGTCTCTCTGTCTCTGTCTCTGTCTCTCTCTTTGTGTCTCTGTCTGTCTCTCTGTCTCTCTGTGTGTGTCTCTCTCTCTGTGTCTCTGTCTCTCTCTCTGTCTCTCTCTGTCTGTCTCTGTCTGTCTCTCTGTCTGTCTCTGTCTGTCTCTCTGTCTCTCTGTGTGTCTCTCTCTCTGTCTCTCTCTGTCTCTGTCTCTGTCTCTCTGTTTCTCTCTCTCTCTGTTGTGTCTGTGTCTGTGTAGATTTAACAGATATACTACTTTCACATTAATGTGAAATACTAGACTCAGAAAAAAAACATTTTTTGAAGAAATGTAGGAATACTTTGTTCTATTTTAGTTTTGTGCTTGCCTGCCTGCCTGCCTGCCAGCCTGCCTGCCTGCCTGCCTCTCTCTGTTGTGTCTGTGTCTGTGTAGATTTACTATTTTCACATTAATGTGAAATACTGGACTTGACTCAGAAAAAAACTTTTTTTTTGAAGAGATGCAGAAATACTTTGTTCTATTTTAGTTTCCTTCCTTCCTTCCTTCCTTCCTTCCTTCCTTCCTTCCTTCCTTCCTTCCTTCCTTCCTTCCTTTCTGCCTGCCTTCCCTCCCCACTCTCTCCCTCCCTCCCTTCTTCCCTCTCTTTCTCCCTCCTTATATCTTGGCATGCTGCATTGATATCCGAGGGTGTCCTGTTTTGCTTTATTTGTTTGTTTTACATTTCACAGCACTTTGGCATCTGCTTCCTTTGTGGGAAATCCAAAATGTGATCCATAACCATACGTGCTGTTTGCTCCTTATGAGAATCGCAACTTTTGTACGCGCAGTCAGACAGGGTGTTGTTGGCATCCACGGTGGCCAGACTGGGATTGGCATGGGTTCAGAGTAGAGGGAACGTGATAATGGAGGAGAGAGTTTTATTTTTGCAAGAAGATGCTTGGCTTGGCTAGCTAGCTAGGATATTAATTAGTCCGCTAATCCGTTTATCCACCTCCAGCCAGCCTTCTATGTATTCTTTAGTATTCCCAACTAAGTAGGTGTCTTGGGAGATCTTGCAGAAGAGCTTCCTCTCAGGAGAAGATGATAGAATAAATCTGTAAAGCTGTGAACTTCTAAGGGAATGGGACAGAAGCTGGGAGAAGCATTCTTGAAGGACTGTGAGGTGGAACAGCACGTCCCAGCTCTCTAAACATGTGAAAGATTTTCACTTTCTTCTCCCCGTGGACCACGATAGTTGAAATGAAATGAGATGCTTGGATGTTCAGTGGCTTATAGCATTATTTATCCCTTGCTAGCCAATGTATCAATAATGAAGTCAGGCTTTATATTTTCACACCCATAATGCACTACATATGTTTAGTTTAGTTTATTTGATTTGTATACCGCCCTACTCCCGAAGGACTCAGGGCGGTGAACAGCCAAGCAATAAAATTTAAAAACCAGATAAAATCAAATTAAATCATTTTGGCCCAGACAGATTAAAACACCTCAATAATTTAAAAACAGAATAAAATTTACATATTAAAAGAGGGAGGAGATTAGGCCAAGCCCGCTTGATGGAATAAAAAGGTCTTCACAGCGCGGTGGAAGGTGCGCAGATCTGGGATCCTCCGTATCTCCGGGGGGAGCTCATTCCAGATGGTAGGTGCCCCCACAGAGAAGGCTCTCCCCCTAGGGGCCGCCAGTCAACACTGTTTGGCTGACGGCACCCGGAGGAGTCCCTCTCTATGAGAACGTACTGGCCGGTGGGAGGCTATTGGTGGTAGTAGGCGGTCCCGTAGATAACCAGGTCCTAAGCCATATGGACATAGGTCTGTAGAGATTCCCAGTCATCCAAGTCATGGTTGTCCCAAAGGTGCTTTTTCAGGAGGCAACTGGACTTCCTTGTTTTTTTTCTTTTGAAGATGTTTCACTTCTCATCCAAGAAGTTTCTTCAGCTCTGACAGGATAGTGAGGAATTGAAGAATTTATATTCCTTGCAAACAGCTGGTCATTTGCACCATTTTAGAAGGTCGTTGAAGCACTTGTAGCAGTGGTGGGTTCCTCCCGGTTCAGCCCGGTTCGGCCAAGCCGGTAGCAGTGACGATATGACATCACAGAACCAGTTCTCTTTGTTTGGGAGCTGGACCCTCCTGCCCCACCCCTGTGTTATTCTTACCTTTTATTTGGCCCCGCCCCCAATCTATTCTCCCGAGTCCCAGCTGATTGGCTAGAATGAAAAAAACTGTTTAAACTCTTGCCACGGGGCTTCAAAGGGCTGTCCTACAGCAGATCAGTGTTAAAAGGCAGTGTGGTGGTAGACCAGTGCGCTCAAAAAACAAATGGGTAGACCGGTGCCTCCAAAAACAAATGAGTAGACCAGTGCCTCCAAAAACAAATGGGTAGACCAGAATGCTCCAAGAACAAATGAGTAGACCTGTACAGCTCTGCAAGCAGTTAAAAGCCTGGTAGACCAGTACCTCTGCTAAATCCTAAAGAATTGTCACATGACCATCAAACCATGCCACAAAATAAGCCACAGATAGTAGTGATAGTGCTCCTGGTTTCTGTAGTTTATTTATTTATTTATTTATTAGTCATATTTCTATGGCGCCCACTCTTCGAGGACTCTGGGCAGCTTATACCAAATACAGTATACTAAATAGCATATTGCCCCCTAACAATCTGGGTCCTCATTTTACCCACCTCGGAAGGATGGAAGGCTGAGTCAACCTTGAGCCCGTGAGATTTGATCCGCTGATCTGCTGAACTAGCAGTCAGCTGAAGTAGCTGCAGTACTGCATCCTAACCACTGCGCCACCTCGGCAGTTTTTCTTTTGGAAATCCATTCCTACTCCCACACCATTCAAAGGGCGTTCATCCCAAATTGTATAGCTAAAAGTCTATAGAGACCCTCAAAGATCCACTAAAAGGATACTAATGACCAGCTGTCTGCAAGGAATATATATCCTTCCATTCCCCACTATCCTGTCAGAGCTGAAGAAGCTTTTTGGATGAGAAGTGAAATGTCTTCAAAAGAAAAAAAAACAAGAAAGTCCAGTTGCCTCCCGAAAAATCACCCTTGGGACTATATGCACATGTTCTTAGGGAGCATCTCTGGATCAGCCTTCCTTAACCGAGGTTTCACAGAAACTGGGGGTTTCCATAAAAGATTATCACTGAAAACAAACAAAGGAATTAACAGTGGTGTATGTGTGTTTTAACTTCATGTGCTATGCTAACATTCACAGTGAGAATTTTCACACAACTTGGCGGAGCTGCTGGCCTGCCACTTTGCTGTTGTTCGAAATAGTGTAAAGCATGAGTTGTGTAAGTTAGAAGTGAATTATAATGTGAAGTTTTGTTTGCCATTTTTATGCTGGAATTCCCAGAGATCTGAACATGACTTTAAGGGTTCCTCCAGGGTGAAAACCCTTAGATGAAGGCAGTGCCAACAGCCAAGACATGAAAAAGGCATAGCTAAGTACTGTACTTGAGAGAATCTGAAAGAGAAATTTTGTTAGGAAGTTGATATTGTGTGTGTGTGTGTGTGTGTGTGTGTGTGTTAAATTTGATCCCCGAGGAAGAATTAAGTTCTAAGAAGGATGTAATTTGATTTTTTCCCCCACCCTGTCAATCTCCATTCCTACAGCTGGATGATCGCCAGTACCGTACTGTGAGATCTTTTGAAAAGATCTGCTCTTTGCTTAGGAAACACACTGAATATCCCATTGCTTCTTATGAGTGTAGTTTATGTAGCTTTGGCTGAACCACTTCGGCAACCATTTCTTGGCTATTGGATGAGTTCCTCTCTACCTCTTTGAGATTATGATGCACAGTAAAGAGATGGCAACAAGTCCTCCTACAAGAAAGCAAAGTTGAACTTGCCAAGTAAACTTCCTGGTTTCCAAAACTGGTGTGTGATGATGGATGGATGAATGCATGGATGGGTGGGTGGGTAGGTGGGTGGATTGAGGGATGGATGGATTGAGAGATGGGTGGGTGGGTGGATGGATGGATGGGTGAATAGATGGAGGGAGGGATGGAGGGATGGAGGGATGGATGGAAGGATGGATGGATTGAAGGATGGATGGTGGGTGGGTGGATGGGTGGGAGGATGGGTGCTGCTGGTTTGTAGGTGGGTGGGTGGGTGGGTGACTGGATGGATGGATGGAAGGAAGGACGGATGCAGTGCTGGGATGCTGCCGGTTCAGACCGATTCAGACTGGTTCAGGCAATCTGGTAGTTCCAACCAGCAGCTGGGCCTGCCCACCCGCCCTGGTGCTATGACACCAGATATAATTGCTGGTTTTTCAATGCTGTACACACTCACATTTTTGTTCCTGGCAAACTGGTTGTTACAGTATGTGACGCCCATCTCTGGATGGATGGATGGATGGATGGATGGATGGATGGATGGATGGATGGATTATATGCCATTAAGTCATTGTTGACTTTTAGTGACAATGTAGATAGATTTTCTCCATAATGAACTGTCCCTAATCTGGTCTTTCAGGTCTTTCAGATCTTCCAATGGTGCACCCATCACCACTGTAACTGCTCCCATCTCTCTAGCTGCTGATTGTCCTCTTCTTCTCTTGCCTTCTGCCTTTCCCAAAATTAGATCTTTTTCGAGAGACCTCTGTCTTTACATCATGTGTCTGAAGTAGGATAATTTGAGCCTGGTCATTTGTGCTTCAAGTGATAACTTTTGAGTTGGTGACACTTCTGTTTGCTTGGTTGTCCATAGGATTCTCAGGAGTCTTCTCACAACACCAACGTATCATCTCAAAAGCATTAACACTTTTCCTAGCCTGCTTCTACAAGGTCCCGTTTTTTCCTTCCGAAAAGAGTCTCAGGGAATAATTTTGTATTCTGATCTTTGTAAGTTTAGACCCATTTCAGCATTTAAATATCTTTTCAAAGGCCTTTTCCAAAGTATGTGATGAATTTGGCTGAATTGATTGATTGAGACGGCCATCCGGCTTTATGTATATTTTAATAAGTAAGCAGAAAGAATTTGCACATCACTTTCAGAAGCCAGCTGAGATATGAGTATGACCACTAACTTGTGTCTGGGTGGATTGTGTGTCTAGCAACCCAGGCTACAGTAGTATTAAATATAATCAGCACAACTTCACATTATTAATAGACTGCAGTTTGGGAAGTAGATTTGTCAATTATGTAACGCTAATGGATATTTGAAGACCCCAGCATATCTTTATAGCTATGTTTTCAAAGCATGCAATCATTTGCAGTCACTCATTTCACAAAAGAAGATGTGACACAGTGAACATCTTTCAGGCCCTTCCTTGTATAATTCATAATAATTACTGTGAACCTGCAAGAATCTTAAAACCACATTTTTTCCTCCCCAAAATTGCACCATAATATTTATTCCTAATGTGTAGGAAATAATAAGCAGAAGAATCTGCTAAATATTTCCCACTGCCTTTAAGGGTAGATTTCGCCCTTATTTCTTGGCAGCTGCAATAGGCCTGAGCTTCAGTTAAAAATATTATAATGACCTGCATATTATTGGCATTCAACTTTCATTTCCATAGATGTAAACTCCTACTTGTGCTGCATCACAGTGTAGCAAAGCGTAACACACATTTTACCCCTTTCAACATTACACTTGAAGCTTTTTTTTACCCTCTATTTACATATTTTGGGCTACTATTTATATACGATTTATATTGATATTGTTTCCTGATTGCTTATTTGTACCCTATGACTATCATTAAGTGTTGTACCTTATGATTCTTGATGAACATATCTTTTCTTTTATGTACACTGACAGCTATGCACCAAAGACAAATTCCTTGTGTGTCCAATCACACTTGGCCAATAAAGACTCTACTCTACTCTACTCTACTCTACTCTACTCTACTCTACTCTACTTTATTGTACTTCTACTCTACATCATTCTACTATTCTATTCCATTCCATTCCATTCCATTCCATTCCATTCCATTCCATTCCATTCTATTCTATTCCATATTCTATCTATTCCTTATTCCATTTCATACTCCATATTCCATATTCCATATTCCATGTTCCATGTTCCATGTTCCATGTTCCATGTTCCATATTCTATTCTATTCTATTCTATTCTATTCTATTCTATTCTATTCTATTCTATTCTATTCTATTCTATTCTATTCTAGGGGAGGGGGTTTCTGCAAAATCCAGATAACCACTACATGGCGCTAAAGAAACCTTCATGACATTTTGTTGCCATCTAGTGGCTCTATAGGCACATGGTGGCTCAGTGGCTAAGACCCTGAGCTTGTCAATCGAAAGGTCGACAGTTCAGCGGTCTGAATCCCTAGTGCTGCGTAACAGGGTGAGCTCCCATTACTTGTCCCAGCTCCTGCCAATCTAGCAGTTTGAAAGCACGTAAAAAATGCAAGTAAAAAAATAGGGACCATCTTTGGTGGGAAGGTAACAGCATTCTGTGCACCTTTGGCATTTAGTCATGCCGGCCACATGACCACGGAGACATCTTCGGACAGTCCTGGCTCTTCAGCTTTGAAATGGAGATGAGCAACGCCCCCTAGAGTCAGGAACGACTAGCACATATGTGTGAGGGGAACCTTTACCTTTAGTGGCTCTATCGAGTCTTGCAACCTAGGTATACATATTTGACACCTTAACACTCTCACTTTAAATTGGATTGAAACCCAGACTGTCTGACAAGGCTGAAAATAAGGTACAGTTTTGTTGCGCTGTTTCTTTTGTTTTCTTTTCTCTTTTTAGCCTCGTAGTCAGTTTTACCTGACAGTCACTTTATGCATATTTAGAGGCGAGATCAAAGTTTCCCTCTATAAAATCGTAGCGATGCTAGCCCATAAAGTCGTACTTTATATTTCTCCATTGTCAATAACAATGCCAGGGATCGCGCTGCTCTCAAAGAGCAAGGGATTTACCGGGGAAGGGAAGCGTATAAAAACAAAAGTGGCCTTATCAAATTGCTTACCTTGACAAAGATGGGCTATTGCTAATTAAGGAGAGCGCAAGGCAATAAAAAGACCGCCGATGGAATTTGCATCCATTTTAAACACAATCATCTCAGCCATGAATTGTCCGAGGAAGCCAGTTTGGTGCAAATACCCTTTTCAGCAAGAGTTGTAATGGGAACTCGGCAGAAGGCGAAACTTCAGCAGAATCTAGTGAAATGTAAGGTGACCTTGTAAACAGCCTATATAAAACATTTTATAAAGCTGCGGCTTCTCGACATTCTTCTTCTTTTTTTTTTTGCTCTTTGATGTCAGGTTACATCTAGCAGAAATGAAACTATATGAACAGCCTTCCTTCAGAGATTAAGTTTCTATCATTTTTTCCTGCCTCTCCGGGCATGAAATAGCTCTCCGTCACTCACTGTTTGTTGTATGGATGGTGGAGGAGGGGGTGTTGCGTTCTTGTGATCTTAGCAAGTTCTTCTCCGGTACCGCATTTTTGCGATGGTGACCCCCACATTTTCAGCGGAAGGCAATGTTTCCGTTTTCATTATGTTTAATACCACTGCACACTTTTGGAAGTGGTTGGCTTCGAAAAGGAACAAATGAGAATAAAATTCTCAGTCTTGTTTTACATTCTTGTTCAATTAATTTCTGGGGATGGGCGTCTAAAACATGGCAGGACAAGAAGAGGAAATGGTAACGGGGTTCAAACCTCAAGTCATTGATTATTAAGATAAAGGTAAATGTTCCCCTCGCGTATATGTGCTAGTCATTCCCGACCCTAGGGGGCGGTGCTCATCTCCATTTCAAAGCCAAAGATCCACTGCTGTCCAAAGATGTCTCCATGGTCATGTGGCCGGCATGACTAAACACCAAAGGTGCATGGAACGCTGTTACCTTCCCACCAAAGATGGTCCCTATTTTTTCTACTTGCATTTTTTACGTGCTTTCAAACTGCTAGGTTAGGCAGAAGCTGGGACAAGTAACGGGAGTTCACCCCGTTACACGGTACTAGGGATTCGAACCGCTGAACTGCCGACCTTTCGATCGACAAGCTCAGTGTCTTAGCCACTGAGCCACCACATCCCCTTACTACTGCTCAGTTTACTCTCAAAATATAAAAAATGTGTTCTGAATCTTTCTACTTCCCCAGTAGACGCTGAGTCAAACTCAACTCCTAACACTCTCATGGACATAAATTTGACACTGATTTTTTCCCCCAATTTTTTTTTTTCTCCAACTGCCTTCTCCCATTGATGCCACTGTGACTTCTTGGTTAGGTGTCCCCAAAGAACCCATTAGAATATCAGAATAACAGAATTGGAAGGAACCTTAGAGGTCTTCTAGTCCAACCCCCTGCTCAAGCAAGAAACCCTTATACCATTTCAGACAAATGGTTGTCCAATCTCTTCTTAAAAACTTCCAGTGTTGGAGCATTCACAGCTTCTGGAGGCAAGTTGTTCCACTGATTGATTCTTCTAACTTTCAGGAAATTTCTCCTTCATTCTAGGTTGATTCTCTCCTTGATTAGTTTCCATCCTTTGTTTCTTGTCTTGACTGTCCTGGACTCACCTTCCAGATGCTGCCTTGATCATTGGAAGGACACAAGAACCACTCTGCCTGTCACCTTCTTCCCAGGGATGAGCCAGATATTCCCCTGCACTTCTCCTCTCCTGCCATCCTTTTGAGCAAACAGTACTCAATGGTTTCCATTCCTTTTAGCTCAATCACAGATGCTTCTACTGTACTGTTGACTTTAGATTCCAATCTGTTTAGGGCAGGGGTCCTCAAACTTTTTAAACAGGGGGCCGATTCACAGTCCCTCAGACT
This sequence comes from Pantherophis guttatus, assembly GCF_029531705.1. Next base: position 6,466,146 of record NW_026844017.1, read on the forward strand.
GTTGGGGGGGCGGACTGGCTAGGTGGTCATGTGATTGGGTGGCATGGCTAGGTGGTCATGTGACTGGGTGGGCGTGGCCAATTTAACAGTCCAATTTGTTTTGCCTTTCTCCTTCCTAAGCCCCCATTTAAATTGTTTTAAAAGACTTTTAATTTAAAAGCCTGGTTTAGCTCAACAGACAGAAGCACTGTAATTTAACACCAGCTGTCTGCAATTAAAGTAAGATCGAATCTCGCCAGGGTCAAGGTTGACTCAGCCTTCCATTCTTTCTAAGGTAGGTAAATTGAGGACACAGTTTGTGGGGGCAATAAGCTGACTTTGTATAAATATACAAAAGTATGAAGGCTATTGCTTAACGCACTGTAAGCCGCCCTGAGTCTCCAGAGAAGGGCGGCATATAAATCAATTTAAAAAAAAAAAAAAAAAAAGCAGTACTTTACAAGCCCAGAGCTGCTTTCCAAGACAGCACCAACGAGATTACCCCTCAGCTGGCCCTCCAGCTGGAAGATAAGGCCCACAGTGAGGGGCGTGGCTTAATCACAACTCTCCGCAGGCCAGATAGTTTGCATTGGCGGGCTGTATGAGGCCCGCGGGCCGTAGTTTGAGGATGCCTGGTTTAGAGGATCTAGTTTTGGTTTATATCAAACTACTCTCAAAACCTGACTTGAGACAAAAGTTGTAATGGTCCAATCAGAATAGATGCTAATATATCTCCACCGATATTTCCATGCAAAAATTTCTCAAGCTGCTGTTTAAGCTGGAAGTCTTTTTAAAAACTCGATGAGCACCAAAACACTTTGAAATGAGGAAGATCAGCTGGTTGCACCCCTCCAACCCATAAAAAGAAGATTGTAACAGCACATTTACCTACTGAGTTCTCAGTTTGAGCAAAGCAGCAGTGAATAAATGATCCCAGAGAAATTCTTTTTCCTTCGTGTCTCTTCTACAAGCAATGTATTTAAAAATTAAACCAGTATATAATATAAAGTTTCAGCACTTAGCTAGTTGTTTAAAAATGTACAAATCCTCTGCATGTAAGTATCATGGTGTGTAGCTTTTTCTTCTTGTTTTTTATTTCTTTTTTTCTGTATTGTTATTATTCCCTTTGCCCATTTCAGAAATAAATGCCATTGGCAAAAAGTAATCTTCAGCTCAGCTAATGATAATACTTTTTGCAGACATTGTCTTAGTAAATGTGTACAAATCTTGTTACAGGTTGGAATTTAAAAAAAAAAAGAATAAAAAAGCAAACCCCAGTGGAACCATGAAAGTTGTAAGGAAGCAAATGTTTTCGTTCGAAGAAAGGGGGAGAAAGTCTCACTTTGTCTGAGGAAACTTGTGCCTTTCACTTAATAGGCGAATACATTCTGAGCCGGAGATGTTCTGACAATCAATTTGTTTGTCCTGCTGCTCTTGTCAAGTGGGAGATCAAGTAAAGTAAGAAGACTAGGAAAGCTACTGTATTAAACTTTAATGCCTTGCAATAAGACATTAGGCTGCAGAAAATGGGAGGCTGCTGTAAGGACTTGCCTGTCCTATTCCCTCAAGAAAGCAGAACTCTTGAAACAACAGGCAGCATTTCAAAAGGAAGATGGTGATATCAAGAAGAACAGGCAGGATCTGAAGTTCCCCCTCTCAAAATCATTAGGTTAAATGTTGTAGAAACCCAGGGGCGAAATCCAGCAGATTCTGACAGATTCTGGAGAACCGATAGCGGAAATTTTGAGTAGTTCAGAGAACCGGGAAATACCACCTCTGGCTGGCCCCAGAGTGGGGTGGGAATGGAGATTTTGCAATATCCTTCCTCCAGCAGTGGGGAGGGAATGGGGATTTTGCGGTATCCTTCCCCTGCCATGCCCACCAAGCCACACCACGCTCACCAAGCCACATCCATAGAACCGGTAGTAAAAATATTTGGATTTCACCACTGGTAGAAACCCCTCCCCAAAACTAAAAAAAAAAGTGTTTTCTCCCTTTAGAGTTAAAAAATAAAATAAAAATGAATGGTATATTATTCCCCACAGCAAAGAGAAGCAGAGATGGTTAAACTGATTATTTTAGCCAAAGAAGAGAATATATCTAACCTATTTTTGGAACTGCTTCCGAATTTTGTGCTTGCAACGGAAAAAACAATGAAACTTTGTTTTTGTTTTTGTAAGCTAGGTAGGCTTATTGTTATAGCAATGGCTTGTACATAACTGTTGTGTAAAAGCAAAAAAGTTGTGGTTGTAATGTTATCAGTGGTTGGTTTCTACCGGTTCACACCAGTTCAGGCGAACAGGTAGCGGTGGCAGCGAGAGGCTCCGCCCACCTGCCGAGACGTCATCACGGATGCTCTACACATGCGCAGAAGGTTCTGCGCATGTGCAGAAGTGCCGCATGCAAGCAAAGTGAATGTACACACATGCGCGCTTCCAGTTCTGAACCGGTAGCAAAGGTAAGTGAAACCCACTACTTGTTGTTATCTTCTACTGTGCTAAAGAGAGTCGGAAGTTGGTGCGTTTCTCTTTTCTTTTTTCCATTTACACTGTATCTCCATTTTTTCCCTCCCCCTTTTTTTACTTTTTCACATCTTTTTTTTTCTTTGTATTTTATACTTGGATAAACTAATAATAAAAAAAAATAAATTAAAAAAAAAACCACGACCGGCATTGCATTCTGGCTCTAGCTTTTCAGCGACGGGCTTCTTTCAAACACTTTTCAGCAATTCTTTTCGGTAAACCCCTTTGTGATGAAGCAATGGACACGAAGTTTAAAGAAGTAATGCCGGAAAGAATCCTAAAGCAGAGATAGCAATCTATTAAACTCTTTTACGTGAAGTTTGGACTTCACCGCAGAAGCATTTGTTCCTTTCCAATAGCTTTTATCTCTCTTTTGTTTTCTGCTCATTTTCACCAAATCGGATTGTTAATGAATTTGCTGTAAATCTATTATGGTTATATTGACTGAGCCTATTGATTTGTAAAAAAAAAACCCAAAAAACCCCACCATGGTGGAATATAGGACTAGCTACTATATTTCTTTGTTCTGCAAGTTCAAATGGAGCAAACACGTTCCCCAAATAAAAATGAAATGCATTTCTGCGGGTGTGCAGTGATGCTTCACCATCTGTCTGGCATCTGAGATTTACCATCCCAGATAACTTCATATTTCACTCTGCGGTCCCTAAAGAACCATCACTTTAAGCGGAGCCACATGGAAAAATGATCGCCAATAACATCTGAAGGTCTTGCTGGAAGGACCTGCAACAGAACTGAACTACAGATTCCATCAATCAGAATAGAAGGGACCTTGGAGGTCTTCTAGTCCAACCTTCTGCTCCAGCAGGAGATCCTATACCATTCCAGATAGGTGGCTGTCCAATCGCTTCTTAAAAACCTCCAGGGATGAAACACCTACAACTTCTGCAGGCAAGCTGTTCCACTGGTTAATTGTTCTCACTGTTAGGAAGTTTCTCTTTAATTCCAGGTTTCTTCTCTCCTAGATCAGTTTCCACCCTGAACTGTTATAAGTCAAGGGCTAGCTGTGTGTGTGTGTGTGTGTGTGTGTGTGTGTGTGAGAGAGAGAGAGAGAGAGAGAGAGAGAGGGAGGGAGGGAGGGAGGGAGCACATCTTAATTATTTCCATTGTGAAAATGAGAGAGAGGGAGAAAGAAGGAGGGAGAGAAAGAAAAAGAGAGAGAGAAGAAAAAAAGAAAGAAAGAAAGAAAGAAAGAAAGAAAGAAAGGAAGGAAGGAAGGAAGGAAGGAAGGAAGGAAGGAAGGAAGGAAGGAAGGAAGGAAGGAGCACCAGAGGTGGTATTCAGCCGGTTCGTAACAGTTCGGGCGAACCAATAGTGGAGATTGTGGGTGGGCCCGCCCAGCCACCCTGCTGCCCTGACTCTATGCCATCCTATTTAGGGACATTTTTGAGGCTGGCCGCATGCACGGAAGGTGCACGAGTGAGCAAAGTTCATGCACAGAAGGCACGTGCACGCGCAAAGCGAGTGTGAGCATGCACAGCGAACTGGTGGTAAGAATATTGGAAACCCACCGCTGGAGAGCACATCTTTATTATTTCCATTGTGAAAATGAGAGAGAGGGAGAAAGAGGAAGAGGAAGAGAGAGAGAGTGTGTGCACATATTTATTATTTTTATTGTGAAAAGGAGAGAGAAGGAGAAAGAGGCAGGCAGAGAAAGAGAGAGAGAGAGAGAGAACACCTTTATTTCTATTGTAAAAAGGAGAGAGAAGGAGAAAGGGAGGCAGAGAGAGAGAGAGAAAGAAAGAGAGAGAAAGAAAGAGAGAAAGAGAGAGAGAGAAAGAGAGAGAAAGAAAGAGAGCACGAGAGAGAGCACACCTTTATTTCTATTGTAAAAGGAAATAGAAGGAGAAAGAGGGAGGCAGAGAGAGAGAAAGAAAGAGAGAGAGAGAAAGAAAGAGAGAGAGCACGAGAGAGAGAGAGAGAGAGAGAGAGAGCACACCTTTATTTCTATTGTAAAAAGGAGAGAGAAAGAGAAAGAGGCAGGGAGAGAGGGAGAGAGAGCACATTTTAATTATTTCTATTGTGAAAAACAGAGAGAGGGAGAAAGGGGGAGGGAGAGAAAGAAAGAGAGAGAAATAAATCTATGGCAAAGACAGTCTGTTTTATAAAGAGATGTCAAGATTTCCAATAAAGTAAGGAAATGCTGCTAGACATGTACCAGTTGCCTTGATGAAATAAGTAACTGGAAATGGTGTGAATTACATTCAATTCACAACCCTTACAGCTTAATGCGTACAGACTACATGGTTGAGGAGCTAATCACTCCGGTGCAGGTTCAGATATAATAATGTACAAGCACAGTGCTGCAAAACTTCTCAATGACTGCACATACAGTATCTGCCAAACGCCGTGGTAGAAATTAATTTATCCAATCCTTTCTACTGCTGGTGTCTATTGTGATCCTTAGGCAGAGACCTTAACTGCCGAGGTGTGAACTCTGCATACCTTTATTAATATGGTTGGTTGCACAGCCAGACAGATGTTTAGACTGGATTCGGCATTTTTTCTCCACCTATTGAATCTTTCCTAAAGACCTGGGATAGGCAGGCATTCTTCTTTGATAATATTAAAGCTATCCTGGCAGGATGTAAGCCGTTCCAAGAAGAGCTGCCTTTTGCAATTGACAATTGCAATTATGGCAATAGCAATAGCGCTTAGACTTATATAACGCTTCGCAGTGCTTTTACAGCCCTCTCTAAGCGGTTTACAGAGTCAGCATCTTGCCCCTAACAATCTGGGCCCTCATTTTACTGACCTCAGAAGGATGGGAGGCTGAGTCAACCTTGAGCCAGTGAGAATCGAACTGTCGAACTGCTGGCAGTCGGCAGTCAGCAGAAGTAGCTTGCAGTACTGTATTCAAATCACTGCGCCACCACGGCTCATGCTAACGGTGTTCAAGTGTTTCCCCAGATGTTATTGTTATGGTTGGTTGCACAGTCAGTCAGATGTTGGTTGCACAGTCAGTCAGAACCAGGCTTAGGACCTGGTTATTTACGGCAGTGGTCCCCAACCCCCGGTCCGCGGACCGGTGCCGGGCCGTGGAGTACCTGGCACCGGGCCGCGCAGCGGCCGGGGGACATGAACGCTGCAGCGCAAAGGCTCCTGGGCCGTGCGCAAAAGCTCCTGGGCCGTGCGCAATGGGCCGTGCGCAAAAGCTCCTGGGCCGTGCCCCCACCCCTGCGCACGCTCAGCGGGCCGCGGCGATAAAAAGGTTGGGGACCACTGATTTACGGGACCGCCTGCTACCACCAATAACCTCCCACCGACCAGTACGCTCCCATAGAGAGGGGCTCCTCCGGGTGCCGTCGGCCAAACAATGTCGACTGGCAGCCCCCAGGGGGAGAGCCTTCTCTGTGGGGGCACCTACTATCTGGAACGGAGGATCCCGGATCTGCGTACCTTCCGTCGCGCACTCAAGACGTTATTTCATCAAGCTGGCCTGACCTAAGTCTTTCCCCTTTTTAAATGGAAATTTTAAATTTGGTTTTAAATTATTGGGGTTTTAAATTTTCAGCCAAATTATTTAAATTTGTTTTACTTTATTTTAAATTTTGTATTTATATGTTTTATTCTATGGCTGTTCACCGCCCTGAGTCCTTCGGGAGTATGGCGGTATACAAATTCAATAAAATAAATAAAATAAATAAAATAAGATGTTTAGATTGGATTTGGCATTTTTCTCCACCTATTGAATCCTTTCTACAGACCTGGGATAGGCAAGCGTTCCTCTTTGATAATATTAAAGCTAACCTGGCGGAATGTAAGCCATTCCAAGTAAAGCTGCCTTTTGCAATTGACTGACAGTGATTATGTCAATGCCAATGGTGTTCAAGTGGTTCTCCAGATGTATTGGGATTACACCACAGGAACCTATTTCAGTTGGTCATTATTTCTTTTTGTTTTTGAGTGGTGCAGTGGCCTAGAGGTGGAGCTCTCACCTCACAATTAGGAGGCTGTGAGTTCAATCCTAGGTAGAGGCAGATATTTCTCTCTCTGGGGACAATGAGAATATATCTGCCGAACAAAACTCCGTATTGGTGACAGGAAGGGCATCTGGCCATGAAACACTCTGCTACCTCCGTTCAGTTGCCCAGACTCCACCCTG
>NW_026844017.1:6477769-6521236 GCF_029531705.1 Pantherophis guttatus
CAAAGCACCAGGGGCAATGTGGTAGCGGAGGACAGAAGTACTGCATGACCTAAGAATCCTGTGTGAGGTGGCCACAATTTGTCTGGATGAGGCTTTTTTCATTGTTAAAGTGATGCTCCTTCAGTGCAACGATGGAATTGGTCTACATGAGAAGGTGGCACTCCAATGACTTCCTAAAGTCAAAGCAGGATGCTCTGAAATGTAGAAACAGCCTTACATGCTGCAATAATAGCCTACTTAACAGAATAACAGAGTTGGAAGGGACTTTGGAGGTCATCTAGTCTGATCCCCTGCTCAGGCAGGAAGCCTTGTACCATTTCAGACAAATATCTTCTTAAAAACCTCCAGTGATGGAACACCCATAATTTCTGGAGGCAAGGTGTTCGACTGGTTAATTGTTGTCAGTGTCAAGACAGTTATCTTTAGTTCTAGGTTGCTTCTCTCCTTGATTAGTTTCCATCCATTGCTTCTTGTCCTGCCCTCAGGTGCTTTGGAAAATAGCTTGACTCCCTCTTCTTTGTGGCAGCCCCTGAGATATTGGAACACTGCTATCATCTCATCCCTAGTCCTTCTTTTCATCAAACTAGACATACCCAGTTCCAGCAACCATTCTTTATATGTTTTAGCCTCCACTCCCCTAATCGTCTTTGTTGCTCTTCTCTGCACTCTTTCTAGAGTCTCAATTGCTTAATGCATTGTAAGCCGCCCTGAGTCTCCGGAGAAGGAGACTATATATATATATATGTGTGTGTGTGTGTGTGTGTGTGTGTGTGTGTGTGTGTGCGCGTGTGTAATTTTTACATTGTGGCGACCAAAACTGGATGCAATATTGTGGTCTTACCAAGTCATTATAAAGTGATGCTGACACTTCAGGTGATCTTGATTCTATCCGATGTCAGCGTCTCAGAACTGACATAGAAAAGGGAGGAGAAGCCTGAACTTTTGCCTGCTAAATCCCTTTGAAGATTTGGTTTCCTCGGAGATGGGGAGGGGGGAGACATTCCTGTGACCTGACGAAGAAAGGAATCAGGAAAGTGACTTGGAAGATAGCCGATGAGAAGCAGAGAATTGGGGATCGGAAAGGGAGGGATTGGGGGGCAAAGGTCAGTCCTGACCGCGAAGAGTCAGGATCAGGTTGCTGTGCTCGAATAAAGAGAAAATTTCCTTAAAGATCGGCAGTTTGGAAGTTCATTTATTTTGAGATAGCATCGAAACCTGACATCCTTCTGTTAATGCAGCCTAGGACTGGATTGGCTCTTTTGGCAGCTGCAGCACACGGCTGGCTCATATTTAAACGATTGTCCACTAGAACTCCAAGATCCCTCTCACAGTTACTGCTATTGAGCAAGGTACCACATATACTGTACCTGTGCATTTTGTTTTTCTTGCCTGAATGTAGAACCTTGTTTTTTTTTTTTCCCACTATTGAATTTTATTTTGTTAGATATTTCAGATACAGGACACTGAGGGTTAGTCAAGATCTGTCCCACCTCAGTGTTCTTGGAAATTGAAGATTTCTGTCATTCAGATGATTGGTGTTATGCCCAAGGCAGTTCTATTTGAAAGCTGGTAAAAAGCAGTGGAGAGCTGATTATGTGTTTAAGTTGGAATTAAGATTGCCTAAGGCAACATAAGTGATGGATGGACATATATCATCACTTTTTTTTCTAATTGGGGAGGTGGGGAGAGAACTGAGTTGAACCCATGGAGTTGCTTTGGATAGCAAGTGTTAGGATATGGTTTGAGCTTAACAAGTTGTCCAGGCAATATAAATGTACTGTAACTTTAATCTGTAAATGTATTATGTGACTTTAATGCTGAGTCATGCTGTAATTAGGTAATCGCTGGTTGTGAGAGTATTTAAGCAAGGTATTGTAACGTGTTCAGTTGCTGCTATGATATGCTGCCATTGTGTATGAAGCTGATGTGATATGCTACCAGAGTATGATAAGCTACCATAGTGTGTGGAGTTGCAACCATTGTGTAATCATCGTTTGATGGATCTGCTACCATCGTGGTTTGTGAACCAGAGTGAGTTTGTTATTCTAACCAACTACTGTTTGTTTGGTGAGAAGATATCTGTAACTACTGGACTGATTTTACTGGCAAAGACTTGGAATTTGTTTAAAGACTATGAGACTGTTTTTCTACTATAAAGTAAACTTTTGATAAACCAGTTTGCACATCTCTTATTCATTGCTCTCAGCAACGTTTCTCTGTGCTCTACACTCTGCTGGTTGGTAACACAACAACAATATCCTTAACAGCAAGCGAATGTATTCAGATTTCAGTTTGTTCCTATAGGGTGATCTGCTTCTCATAGAAATATGATGGGGAATCAAAACCATTGGAAAGTGGCACCATTTACTCGGTACATATATGGGGAAAAAATGGAAATACTAGAAAAATAGTCTGATGTTCAAGTCTATCTTCAGCTCTGGAAGTTCTCAAGCCAATGTATGACTGATGCATGGGAGAAGCTGAAGAAGAAATATTTAGTTATTTAGTTATTTTGTTATTTATTTATTTGTCAAGCATGTATTAGATAACGGATATAAGAATAAACACAATTATGAATACAGGAAATGGATACGAATAAAAGAGGACATTAGGACAGGGACAGTAGGCACGCTGGTGCACTTATGCAGGCCCCTTACAGACCTCTTAGGAATGGGATGAGGTCAACAGTAGACAGTCCAAAGTTAAAGTTATGGGGGCTTGGGGAAGTAACCACAGAGTCAGGTAGAGCATTCCAGGCATTGACCACTCTGTTGCTGAAGTCGTATTTTCTGCAATCGAGGTTAGATCTTAAGTTTGTATCTATTGTGTGCTTGTGTATTGTTGCGGTTGAAGCTGAAGTAGTCATTGACAGGTAGGACATTGTAGCAGATAATTTTGTGTGCTACGTTTAGGTCAGACCAAAGGCGGCATATTTCTAAGTTGTCTAAGCCCAAAATTTCAAGCCTGGCAGCATAAGGTATATATGAAATAAGTGTTGGCTGGTAAGAGGAAGAGGGAGAGAGAAGAGGAAAGGGAAGGGAAACAAAAAGAGGGAGGGAGGGACAGAGGAGGGAGAAGAAGTCGGAGGAGAGGGGAGCAGAAAGAAGGAGAGGGGAAGGGAAGGAAGGAAAAGGGAGGAGAGAGGGGGCAGGACAGTGAAGAAAAGGGAAGGGAAGGGAAGGGAAGGGAAGGGAAGGGAAGGGAAGGAAAGGAAAGGAAAGGAAAGGAAAGGAAAGGAAAGGAAAGGAAAGGAAAGGGAGGGAAGGGAAGGGAAGGGAAGGGAAGGGAAGGCAGAAGGGAAGGGAAAGGAAAGGAAAGGAAAGGAAAGGAAAGGAAAGGAAAGGAAAGGAAAGGAAAGGAAAGGAAAGGAAAGGAAGGGAAGGGAAGGGAAGGGAAGGGAAGGGAAGGCAGAAGGGAAGGGAAGGAAAGGAAAGGAAAGGAAAGGAAAGGAAAGGAAAGGAAAGGAAAGGAAAGGAAAGGAAAGGAAAGGAAAGGTTCCTTAACGCAATCATTTTTGAAAGACTAAGGATTCTGGGAAAGTGATACAAGACATCTTAGCGCTGGATACACAGAAACAACAAAACAAAGCTATCCTTCATATCTCTTGAGTTAATATAAAACCAGTGACATATGGAAGACTTGGTTGGTGTAAGTATATAGGGCCATTACTTCCGTGATTGCACAATTGTCACTTCATTCACAGGGCTTTCAGTGACCTATGAAGCCCTTTCTAATCATCCAGTCTAGACAAATCGAAACACCCCACCGTGGTTTTATCAAGAGTATTGAGAAAATGTGAGAAACTCCATTAAATTGGGAAGCAAGGTCATAAACACTTCTGCCTCACAAAGCAAAGTGTTGCTTAACCTGAGACAGAAGGGTGAAGTCAATTACTGAGGGATTCTTCCTGGTTCCTCAAATCACGGAGCCCTCCTGAGATGAAACAGAAGGATATCATCCTTGTTTGGTGTAGAGTTCATCTCAACAATTTCTGCAGTCTGGAAGCATCTAGTGAAGCAAATAAGTAAGGATCAGGGGTGAAATCCAGCAGGTTCTGACAGGTTCTGGCGAACTGGTAGTGGAAAATTTGAGCAGTTCGGAGAACCGGCAAATACCACCTCTGGCTGGTCCCAGAGTGGGCTGGGAATGGAGATTTTGCAATATCCTTCCCCCGGGAGTGGGGAGGGAATGGGAATTTTGTAGTATCCTTCCCCTGCCATGCCCATCAAGCCATGTCCACCAAGTCACACTACACCATGCCCACCAAGCTACGCCCACAGAACTGGTAATAAAAAAAATTGGATTTCACCACTGGTAAGGATCTAGGCTTTGGATCTTTGGCAAATCCTCATTTAACCAAATTGGCTGGAAAAAAAAATAGTGTGGCTTTTGATAGAGGATAATGTTCGTAGGTCACGGTTGAAATGAGAGATCTTTGGTGCTCTCTGAGGTTGATTGTTTTCTTACAGATGTTTCATTACCAGGCTAAGTAACATCATCAGCGGTAGAAGGGAGTGGGGTTTGTGGAAGAAAACAAGGAGGAGGAGGAGGAGGAGGAGGAGGAGGAGGAGGAGGAGGAGGAGGAGGAGGAGGAGGAGGAGGAAGAGGAGGAGGAGGAGGAGGAGGAGGAGGAGGAGGAGGAGGAGACGACCACCGCCTATGTGGTCTCTGGTGCTATCTCAGCTTGGCTTGTTTTCTTGCAGATGTTTCATTACCAAACTAGGTAACATCATCAGTAAACAGTGCATAATGTGGCTTTCACCAGTATCTCAGCATCTCAGTATCTTGCTCTGTAGGGAAAAAAAAAACAAAACCTTGCACAACATGAGTTTTCTATAATCGTAATAGATGACTGTACTGCAAGGGTGTCAAACTCAAGATCCCCGGGTTGGATTTAGCCCTGGATGCAGCCCATGGTGCCTCTGTCAGTGAAAATGGAGCTCGGGAGGCTACGTGCAGCCTGCCTGGGCTCCGTTTTCAGCCACAACAGCCTCCCGCAGCCCTCTGCCAGCAAAAACAGAGACTGGGCGGGCTGCACCCCAAGCTCTGTTTTCACTGGTCGAGGGCTGCAGGAGGCCATCGCAGCCGAAAACGGAGCCCAGGTGGGCCATGAATGTCCCCCCCCCCAAGCTCCATTTTCACTGGCAAAGAGCTGCAGGAGGCCATCACATCCAAAAATGGAGCCTCGATGAGTGATGTTGAGGAAGCCACGACCAGCCTGCCCCCCCCCAAGGTCAAACACAACCCTGATGTGGCCCTCAATGAAATTGAGATTGACGCCCCCGCTGTACTGCAAATGCAACATATGCAAAACAGCTGGCATCTAACAATAATTTGTCTAGAAGAACATTTATATGGAAGGGAATTTTTCGTGCCTTGCCCAGAACGCCACAAAACCGTTTTATTTATTAATCATATTTCTATGCCTCCCACTCTCCGAGGACTCTGAGCGGTTTACAACAATCGACAGTATACTAAATAGCATATTGCCCCCAACAATCCGGGTCCTCATTTTACCCACCTCGGAAGGATGGAAGGCTGAGTCAACTTTGAGCCGGTGAGATTTGATCTGCTGATCTGCTGAACTAGCAGTCAGCTGAAGTAGCTGCAGTACTGCACTCTAACCACTGTGCCACCTTGGCTCATTGGCCTTGGGCTCTATATTTCAACACAGCCAAGTGTTCTGCATTCTGCATCTGAGCCTCCCGAGTATCGTGAAGGAAGTGTAATCAAAGGCTTTGTTGGAAGGGATCCACCTTGGCTGCAGCGCCGTTTAGCTTGAAATATAAAGATCAGAGTTTCTGCTGACAATAAGCAGTCATCATGGAAATGTTGAATAATGGTGTTGTGGGAGGTGCAGGGGACTTGTTTCAGGGAGTTATTTCCATTATCACCGTGCTCTAGAGAGTGATTGGATTGAATCTTTTAAGAGTCGGGGAGACAGCCTGTCTTGTTATTGTGTTGAGATATTCTTCGAAGAAGGATAGCTAGAAGCTATCCATCTATTACTCCTGGTTCATGCTGTCTCTATGGTGGAAGACAGGTGGTGAGCCTCACCCTTTTTCTTTCTTATTGGATCTATGGACTCCAGTATCGTTACTGGGCTGGACTGGAGTGTTCTTTCGCCTCTGGATGGCTTGCTTAGGAAACAGAAGGGCAAGACTAAGAAACTTGTGTCTGGAGCTGTTAATGCATTGCTATCTTAGTTTCTCCTTTTCTTCCAGATTTTTGTAAGGAATACACACTCACACCTACATGAGAAAGAATTAAGAATATTGCCTGACATCCATAATTTTCACAAGTTCATATACACATATGAGAATAGCTGCCTGCCTGCCTGCCTGCCTGCCTGCCTGCCTATCTATCTATCTATCTATCTATCTATCTATCTATCTATCTATCTCAGTGGTGAAATCTAAAATTTGTTACTACTGGTTCTGTGGGCGTGGCTTGGTGGTGGGGGTAATGTAACTGGGTGGGCATGGCCAACATTTTTTTTTTTTATCTTTTAAAACCATTTTTTCTACAACCTCTTCGGCGAAGAGGTTGTAAAAAAATGCTTTCCAAAGGCTCTGACAATCGCAGCTGAGTTGCCTGATCGGCAGAGGCTTTGTTTTTTACTTTTAAAAGCATTTTTTCAGCCCAAGAGATTGTAGAAAAAATGCTTTTTTTACTAGGAGCCTTGGTAGTACAGTGGTCTAAAGCACCCTGTTATTAAGACCAGCTGTCTGCAATTACTGCAGGTTCGAATCTCGCCAGGCTCAAGGTTGACTCAGCCTTCCATCCTTTCTAAGGTAGGTAAATTGAGGACCCAGTTTGTGGGGGCAATAAGCTGATTTTGTATAAATATACAAAAGGATGAAGGCTATTGCTTAACGCACTGTAAGCCGCCCTGAGTCTCCGGAGAAGGGCGGCATATAAATCAAATTTTAAAAAAAAAGCCTCTGATGATTGCACGGCTCAGCTGGGCATGGGGGAGGAAGGGATTTTTGCTACCGGTTCTCTACCGGTAGTCCTCCATCACTACCGGATCGGCTCTATTTATCTAATCTATATATCTTGTTAGCTTGTTCGCTCGCTAGCGAGCTCCCACCTTTAATATTATTTTTACAAATAACTTACAGTGGCAAACGTGCAAAATGCAAAAATATGTATTTAAAAAAGAGTAAATTCTACCAGAGTAGTTACACAGCCTGTAATGAAGGAATTGCTTGATCTAAAATCAGCTGCTCTATCAATATTACCTATATATTTCTCCATTTCTTTTATTAACAAACTTTCTCCCCTGTGGTGCATTAAGCAAATATTCCATCCAAAAAAAAAAGCTTGAAGAAAAAGTTACAGGGGCCCACAATATTGAATTACGTTAATAATGTTCTTTAAAACATTATTTTAAAGAAATAAAATAATGAGTGAGGTTGCAAAACAAATAACTTAGTGGAAACTCAACATAAACCACTGGTCAAAAACTCATGGCTTCGTGAGATTTAATTAGTCATGGCAATGGATAGTAGCATTCAAAAGAAAAAAGGAACAAAAGGCTTCTCATTTTCTATCTTAACTTCCCAAGATCCCAAGATCACCGCAGATGGGGACTACAGTCAAGAAATTAAAAGACGCTTGCTCCTGGAGAGGAAAGTTATGGCAAGGTTAGACAGCATACTAAAAAGCAGAGACATCACCCTGCCAACAAAAGTGTGTATAATCAAGGCGATGGTTTTCCCAGTTGCAATGTATGGCTGTGAAAGTTGGACCATAAGGAAGGCTGAGCGCCAAAGAATTGAGGCCTTTGAACTCTAGTGCTGGAGAAGACTCCTGTGAGTCCCTTGGACTGCAAGGCCATCCAACCGGTCAGTCCTAGAGGAGATCAACCCTGACTGCTCTTTAGAAGGCCAGATCCTGAAGAGGAAACTCAAATACTTTGGCCACCTGATGAGAAGGAAGGACTCACTGGAGAAGAGTGTAATGCTGGGAACGATGGAGGGCAAAAAAAGAATGGGACAACAGAGAACGAGGTGGCTGGATGGAGTCACTGAAGCAGTAGGCATGAGCTTAAATCAGTGGTGGGTTGCTAGCGGTTCATCCTGGGTCAGGCGAACCGGTAGTGGTGGTGGCGGGAGGCTCCGCCCACTCACCCAGATGCTTCTGCACATGTGCAGAAACTGGTAGTGATGGGTTTTGAAACCCACTACTGACTTAAATGGTCTCCAGAGGATGGTAGAGGACAGGAAGGCCTGGAGAAACAATGGGGTCACGATGAGTCAGACACGACTTCACAACTAACAACAACAACAACAAACTTCCCAAATTTTCATAATTCAGAAGCCAAATGAAATCAGATGTCTATTTAAAATTTAAGGAGGAAATAGCAGTAAAATTCCAGACAGCTAAGAATCTCCTGTAAATTTTCTTTTCAAGTGTTTGCTGAAATTTGTTTCTCAAAAATGAATCGTGGTTCAAACAGGCCATATAATAAAGAGGTGAAACGTGGGGACAGTTCTACCATGAAACATCACTCCAAAGGCTGAAGATAATGCACTGCACCAAGAGACCATGCAAATAAGTCTGATCTTCCTCAATCAACTGTTGTTGTTTTTTTTCTGTAGAGTAATCTTAATTAATGAATATTAACGCTGAATAGCTTTTGGATGTAACCACCTCGGATGACACATTGTAAAATATGTTCGGCTCAGCCCTACTTGTCAAAGCCGATGAAAGTTGATGGAGACGGAAGTTTCCTAAAAGCTAAAGACGATGTAAAAAGAAAAATAATAAGATTCTGTCTCATCCGCTCTCCCTTTGCTGCCTAACTGGTGGTGCTACGCGCATAATTGAAGCATCTGTCCATGCTCAAAAGGCAGCTCCTTTTGGACAGATGAATTTTAACTGATGGTGATTAGTGTGGCTTTGGGCGTCCCTCCTTCCCTTGTTGAGATGGCTGTGCCCTTCTGTTCGTCTTTGCCCAAGCGAGTGTCTTCTCCGTTGGGGATCTCATGAAGACAGATGGTCAACAAAAGGTGGGGGCAATGCTCGAAAGCTCTTTTCTTCTGAGATAAAACTAAATTGCTAAGCAGCTTGTGTCGTTTCTTTGTTTTCTTCCCTTCCTTCATCCCGACGGTTTGGTACTCTGGGTTTAAGGATAACCATGCCGACTTAGAATGGAAAGAGATAACAGTAGTGGCAAAATTGTGGAAAGCTTTTGGGAAAAGTGTATTTTCTAAAACTAGCTAGTAACACCACTTTTTCTTGGAGTAGTATCATAAAATTATATATCAATGGAAAGATAATTTAATCGGGAATGTAATGCAATAACTTTTATGAAGGATTTGCTATGAGAATAGCAGTTACAGTGTAAAGAGGAAGAAAAGTGAAACACACAGAAAAAACGAGATGTACAAAAATGATCACCATAGAAAAAACAAAATATACAAAAATTTCACCACGTCAGCTAATACTTAGTTGGGTAACCTTTAGCATGAATGACGGCCTTACAACGTCTTCCCATGGAGTGAACCAAGTCTTTTAGTTCTGCAGCTGTTCTAATGAGAAACCAAGATTGAAGGATGGCTTCTGTTAACTGGGTTTTATTGCTGGGTCGCTTCTGACTAACAAGTTTCTTTAGTCGGCTCCATAGATTTTCAATTGGGTTAAGGTCTGGGCTATTCCCAGGCCATTCCAGCAGTGGAATAGGATTATCTTGAAACTCCAAAAAAAAAAGTGGTGTTATTAGCCATCAAACCTCAAAAATACACTTTTCCCAAAATTTTCCCACAATTTTGGGCACTGCTGTACATCTTAGCCCACAAAGCATGAAAGGCACCTCCTATTTTTGGCCTTCTGGTTGGTCTTTTAATCTACAGTATCTTTTTACTCTTTCCCTCCACCTTTTTCTTAAAAAAAAAAAGATAAAATAAATGATGAGGTTTCAAGTCCTCTTTATAAGTGAAGAAACGGTCCTTGAGTTCCAAAGAGTTAAGGAGCTGATTGAATGGACTGCAAGAGGAAGGAAATTGGTCTATCTGGATGAGTTTTCTTTTTAGTTTTATAAGTGGGTTAGGTTTTTATTCATAAAGAGATAAAAGAAAAAAAAATATGGGAAGAGAACGAGCAGCCTTGTTCTCTTTCTCTCTTTCTCTCCGCCTTCCTTCCTTCCTCCCTCCCTCCTTCCCTCTCTCTATTTCTAAGATCACTCCCTTCTGCAGCAATGGAAAAAAAAAACCCACTCAGATTCTTGCAAAAGAAAAAATAATTTATAGAGAGTCTTACATTGGAGCGACCTTAATAATACTCCTTCTTAACCTTTTGTGATTGATTCAATGGAAAGGAAATAATTCTCAACCTCTACTCCCAACTTCTTCCACCAACTAATCCGAGTTATTAAATAGCTAATTTAATAGCAAGTTTTAATTATCCTTAAATACATCCAAAGATGTGTGGGACCAGTGCAGAGGAAGAGGACAATGTCATAATTGGAGAGATCAAAAGAAGAAAGTAAAAAAAAAGAAAAGATTTTTTAAAAAATTCATTGGCATATCACAGATTAAGAAGAAGCTGGCCCCCTAATGAAATACTTGAGATATATATCTGTCTCTGTGTCTGTGTTGTTCTGTTTGTCTGTTTATCTCTCTCTCTCTCTCTCTCTATCTCTCTATCTCTCTATCTCTCTATCTATCTATCTATCTATCTATCTATCTATCTATCTCTCTCTCTCTATCTTTTTATCAATCTATCTATCTGTATTATCTATCTCTATCTATCTCTATCATCTCTATCTATATATCATCTCTATCTCTATCTATCTATGTATCTACTTACCTACCTACCTGTCTCTGTCTCTATCTATCTATCTATCTATCTATCTATCTTATCTATCTATCTCTGTCTATATCATCTCTATCTATATATCATCTCTATCTCTATCTATCTATGTATCTATGTATCTATCTACCTACCTGTCTCTGTCTCTATCTATCTATCTATCTATCTATCTATCTATCTATCTATCTATCTATCTATCATCTATCTATCTCAATCTATCTATCTCTATCTCTATCATCTCTATCTATATATCATCTCTCTCTCTCTCTCTCTCTCTCTCCTCTCCCTCCCTCCCTCCCTCCCCTCTCTCTCTCTCTCTCTCTCTCTCTCTCTCTCTCTCTCTCTCTCTCTTTCTGCATTAATAAAATTCATGAAAAGGCCTGTGTGGATGGAGTTATCTATCACCACCCCAAAACTCAAAGTTTTGGGATACAGTTTTCCAAGGCCCTTGAAGGATACAATAGTTTGAAGGAAAAAAAAGAAAGGAGTTGATTTCAGATTTTTCCTTCTGGTTCACTATGTTTCATGCTAAACCCTTTTAATTCTTCCCTTGCAATAACTTTTTCCTATCTCATCCAGATTGAAGCTTTAGGTGGGGAGGCTGGTTACATTATTTTTTTTTAGATCAGTGAACTCAAGTGCATTTATAATTCAGAACATAACACAACAACAGTGTTGGAAGGGACCTTGGAGGTCTTCTATTCCAACCCTCTGCTTAGGTAGGAAACCCTACACCACTTCAGACAAATGGTTATCCAACATCTTTTTAAAAACTTCCAGTGTTGGAGCATTCACAACTTCTGGAGGCAAGTTGTTCCACTGATTAATTGTTCTGACTGTCAGGAAATTTCTCCTTAGTTCTAGGTTGCTTCTCTCCTTGATTAGTTTCCACCCATTGCTTCTTGTCCTGCCCGCAGATGCTTTGGAGAATAGCTTGACTCCCTCTTCTTTGGGGCAACCCCTGAGATATTGGGACACTGCTATCATGTCTCCCCTAGTCCTTCTTTTCATAAGACTAGATATACCCAGTTCCTGCAACCATTCTTCATATGTTTATTCCATATTTTTGTTTCCGTAAGTGGGTTTGTCTCATTCTTATTGTCAGAGGAGGGTGCGCCAGTAAAGATTTCTTTTCTAAATATTATTTTTGCATACCTAAACACACACATACACTAAATGAACTAATCTCCTTTAAGCATTCACCTTCTTCTTCAAGCATCGTGTGCTTGGTGTCTCAGATTGCTAGGCTACCAAAGAGGTACGTGAAGAACAAACGATGAAGGACTGAACGAAAGTGGAAAGGGAACATTTAAATCGCTCTCACTCAAGTTCACCCATTCATTTTCTTTCATTTTTCAGGATGCAAGAAGGTTTAGCCAGGCTAAGAGCTCCCAACTGTTTTTTTGCATTTTGAATCACAAGAATCAAGGCTGAAAAGGGTTGATTTCTTAATTCCACATATTCACTGTGAAATATTGCATACGAATCACCCTGGAGCCCTCTCCAAAACAATTTTTTGGCTTGGCAGCTAAGAAAACGGAAGGCTTAAAAGAAAGTTACAAAATACATTTGAAACGTATTATGATCTCATTTGCACATCGCGACCAAGTAGTTATCAATCTCAATTGTTAATCTCTTTAAGATAGAAGGATTATTAGTCAATTCACCAAGCTTCCAAAGGGATTTGCTCAAAGAATGGCAGCATCAGGGGTGAAATCCAGCAGGTTCTGGAGAACCAATAGCAGAAATTTTGAGTAGTTTGGAGAACCGGTAGCAGAAATTTTGAGTAGTTCGGAGATCCCGCAAATACCACCTCTGGCTGGCCCCAGAGTGGGGTGGGAACGGAGATTTTGCAATATCCTTCCCCCAAGAGTGGGGAGGGAATGGGGATTTTGCAGTATCCTTCCCCTGCCACTCCCAACAAGCCACGCCCAACAAGCCACAGAATCGGTAGTAAAAAAAAATGGATATCACCACTGGGCAGCATCAACAAAACTAAAACCAATGATAGTTTTTTGTTTTTTTTTTCCCCAGTGTTTGCTTGATCGGATCAGGGGGGGATAGTCCGTGATGAATGATTATTATAATAAAAATTAGAACAATCAATCAGTGGAATGACTTGCCTCCAGAGGTTTTGGGCACTCCAACATTTTTGAGAAGACATTGGACAATTGGAATGGTATAAGGCAGTGATGGCTAAACTTTTTGCTGTCACATGCCAAAAGTGGGGGGAGCGTAGGAGGATCGCACACACACATGCCCACTCCCATAATTCAATGCACCCGGCGCATATGCGCACAACCCCACCGCGCGACCCCCTCTTTTGGCACACAATGGTACGGTGGGCCCAGTAGGCCTGTTTTTTGCCCTCCCCAGGCTCTAGAGGCTTTCTTGGAGCCTGGGGAGGGTGAAAATGGCCTTCCCCACTGCTATAGAGGCCCTCCGGAGGCCAGAAGCGGCCCATTTCCTGACTTCCAGTGGGACTGGAAGTCCCAAAAATCAGCTGGCCAGTGCACACATGCACACTGGAGCTGAGCTACGGCAATGCTCACGTGCCCACAGATATGGCTCCGCGTGCCACTTGTGGCACGCGTGCCATAGGTTCGCCATCACGGGTATAGGGACTCCTGCTTGAGTAGGGGGTTGGAGTAGAGGACATCGAAGATCCCTTCCAACTCTGTTATTCTTCTGTGTCTAGATAGTAGTGATCAGTCAGATGCTTCTTAGAAGTTCTGGATGGTATGAATGAATTGTTTTTGCCCTGTTGCAGATGTGTGTGTGTGTTTGTTTGTGTGTGTGTCTCAAAACATTTAAAATGGTGTCCACAACAATACAATCAAAAGCCATTGCCTGTTTTTTTTCCCCCCAGGTCTTGAAGCTGCCATTTTGATTTTTTGTCCTGCCATTTCATGGCGCTCCACTATTGCTTCTCTGCTAGTGATCACATTGGTAACTGGTTGGTTCACTAGATCCTTCCCCCTATCCATAATTCCCTACAGGAATCCCAAATGTTGATACTTTGAAGCTTCTGTTTTCAAGGAAATATCTGATGTAGGTGGCTCCTTTAAGAGGAAACAATAACTGCACAGCGGTGTCATCTGGAATTTGATATAGCAAAGCCTTCCTTTCATGTTTCTGTTTTTTTTTTTTTCTACAAGCAATGCGGCTGTATTTTTATTTAATCCTAGAGACTGCTATTGAGTTCCCGCTGTTTTGTTGCTCTTTTAATTTGTTGTAATCATGATTCTTATTTCTGCTATTTCCGTTCTTTTATCAGCAGTTTAATATTTGTGTTCTGATGCTCTTTCAGATAAAGATGTTGGAGGATGAGGCTGAAAGGTTCAGGGATATATATGCTGGAAAGAAAATAGCTTGTGAAATGTTGTACATCTTCCCAAATGAAATGGCCTTCCAAAAAATTGAAGGGAAGGAAATAAAAGGAAGAGAAGAGAGGAAATGGATAGAACAAAGGAGAACCTAAGGAATGCAGAATAGTGTTTGGAGATCTTCTAATCCAACACCCTGCTCAACCAGGAAACCCTGTGCCATTTCAGACCAGTGGCTGTCCAGTTTCTTTTTAATAACCTCCAGTGATGGAGCATCCACAACTTCTGGAGGCAAGCTGATCCACTGATTAATTGTTCTCACTGTCAGGAAGTTTCTCCTTAATTCCAGATTGAATCTCTCCTTGATTAGTTTCCATCTGTTGTTTCTTGTCCTGCCTTCTGGTGCTTTGAAAAATAAGATGAACCCCCTCTTCTTTCTGGCAGCCCCTCTAATACTGGAACACTGCTATTATGTCACCCCTAGTCCTTCTTTTCTCTAGACTAGCCATATCCAATTCGTGCAACTGTTCTTCATATGTTTTAGTCTCCGGGCCTTTAATCATCTTAGTTGCTGTTCTCTGCAACTTTTTCCAAAGTCTCAATATCTTTTTGGTAATGTGGTGACCAAAATTGGATGCAGTATTCCGGGTGTGGCCTTACTAAGGCTTTATAAAGCGGTACTAATACTTCACATGATCTTGACTCTATGTCTCTGTTCACGCAACTTGCCTGATACCAAATAAAGAGGGACTCCTCCCTTGAGTCGATTATCGGTAACAACATGAACTCACATCTAAGTGGCTGTCTTGATACTAATATGAATAACTGATTGTTGTTGCTTCTTCCAGGAAATATTTTCCAGGAAATATTTTCCAACATCTGAGGCTAGTTTACAGTCCTGAAATAGCCTAAGGCCATGATGGCGATCCTATGGCACGTGTGCCACAGGTGGCACACAGAGCCATATCTATGGGCACATGAGCATTGCCCTAGTTCAGTTCCAGTGCACATGAACGGGCTGGGCAGCTGATTTTTGGGCCTTCCAGGCCCACCAGAAGTCGGGAAATGGGCTGTTTTCGGCCTCTGGAGGGCCCCTGGGGGGTGGGGAAGGCTATTTTCACCTTCCCCAGGCTCCTAGAAAGCCCCTGGAGCCTGGGCAGGGTGAAAATGAGCCTACCGGGCCCACTGTGCGAACAGGGAGTAGGCTTTTGCAGGAAACAATTCATTTGTTCTGTGACTTTGAGAGACTCCGTGTCAGGTTTTGCCTCATACTACAGTTGGAAACAAGTTACGTGGCAGCTTGCCAGACAAGATAAGGTGTGTTGAGAAATATTCCTGACTGTGAATGAACGCAATTCACAGTCATGTAAATAAAAGAGGTTTTGCCAGGACCAATTCCTGCCTCCTGCTTGTTAAGGGAGCCTAGGTCAGAACACTTGTATGTTAACTTTCTAATACATTTATATGACAATCAGTCTTTTTTTTTCTTTTTAACCTATCTATAGATGTGTTCCACATTTCATTTTGCTTCTTCGCACAAAATAGCAATAGCACTTAGACTTATATACCACTTCACAGAGCTTTACGTACAGCCCTCTCTAAGCAGTTTACAGAGTCAGCCTCTTGCCCCCAACAATCTGGGTCCTCATTTTACTGACCTCGGAAGGATGGAAGGCTGAGTCAACCTTGAGCCTGGTGAGATTCGAACTGCCAAATTGCAGGCAGCCGGCAGTCAGCAGACGTAGCCTTCAGTACTACACTCTAACCACTATACCACTCTGGCTCATGTATGTATGTCTCTAATGTATGTCAATCTTCTCATAGGTAGGAAGCTTAATCAGTTCCTTAATCCACTGAGTGAGTGAGGCATATTTTTATCTTGCTGGTGTTGCAATATCAGCTTTTAGCTACAGAAAGACAAGAGAGAAGAGAATCAATCCAGTTGTCCACTTGTCCAATTCCACATACTAGATATACGTTTAAGGCATATACCTTAAACTTAAACAGGCTAAAAACCAGGTGATGGTGAGTTCTAGTCCTACTTAGCCATGAAAGCCAACTAGGTGACCTTAGGCTAGTCCTTCTGTCTCAGTCCAACTCAGAGGTGGGTTCTACTTACCTTTACTACCATTTTGCAGCGGGAGCACTCGCGTGTGCTTCTGCGCATGTGCAGAAGCTTCTGTACATGCACAGATCACCCACGATGACGTCGTGGCAGGTGGATGGAGCCTCCCACCGGTTTTACTACCGGTTCTATAGAACCGGACAGAACTGGGAGCAACCCACCACTGATCCAACTCACCTGGCAGGTTTGTTATTGTGGAGGAAATAGGAGGAGGAAAATGAGTTGGCTATATTCACCCCTTTGAGTTATTTGTAAAATAATAAAGGTGGGACGTGAGTTGAGCTGGAACTGAATTGAATAAATATAATTCAAGAGACTTTCTGAAAATTTGTAGCTTTTATCACACAGGCCTGTTTATACAGTCCACGTAAGATAGTTTAGTTGTGCTCAAGATGTGAGATGTGAACTTAAGACAACTTCTCTGAAACCCTGAGTGGCTTTTGTGGGTGAGGGACATTTGCTCTTTTGTTTCGGAGAAAACGTTGGTCATGATTTGGCCGTGGAAAATGAATATTAGAGAATGGGCAATCAGACTTTCCTTGTATCTAACGGTTACCATTCTCTTTGTAATCAGATGGTTGAAGATTAAGAAACCTGTTTGAGCAATTTAAGTACGTGTTGTTCAAAGGCAAAGAATGAAGAAATAGATTGGGACTTGTTTGAATGGCTTTCAACCCGGGAGAGGAAGTTTTAAGAGTTTTAAAGATCCGGAAACTATGCGGCAATTGTACTGTTTGTATTTAAAACTACTAGAACTGCAGAGGTCCACTTCTCCGCAGGTACCTGGTAAAATTCAAAACGATTGTTCCTGGAATATAATTCTCTTCCATGCAATTTTTTGGCCCTGCAGTCCACAGTTTTCAGCAACCTTCCCAAATCTGCGAAGTTTTCTATAGGGAAAAGAGAAGTGGCGGAATTCAAATTTTTTTTACTACCAGTTCTGTGGGCATGGCTTGGTGGGCGTGGCATGGCTTGGTGGGCGTGGCAGGGGAAGGATACTGCAAAATCCCCATTCCCTCCCCACTCCTGGGGGAAGGATATTGCAAAATCTCCATTCTCACCCCACTCTGGGGCCAGCCAGAGGTGGTATTTGCCGGTTCTCTGAACTATTCAAAATTTCCGCTACCGGTTCTCCAGAGCCTGCTGAATTTCACCCCTGGAAAAGAGGGATACAGGAAGTGGTAGACACAAAAAGAGGGAAAGACTTTTCTCTTAAAGGGGTTATAAAACTAGCACGGAGACAAACCACAGCCAGCCACACAATGTCTCTTGATGCCTTCAGATAGTATTAAGTAACAGATACACTATCCTGAATCCCGGGGAGAAAGACAGGAATATTAATCTAGCAAATAAAAACAACACAAATCATCCATGGTTATTTGGATAACCCATATATAAAGTAAGCACACAGATATAAAGCTGGACACCCGTATATAAAGGAGCTAAATATTCATTGGAACAGCTTTAATAATAAAATAAGGCAGTTTCTTTGGAGCCCAATTGTTGTCAGCTAAAAATATGCGCCATCCCTTCTGAAACTGTATGATTACTGGGCATTCATTCCTCTCGGTATTCTGGCTTAGCAATTCTCTTTATTGCTCCATTCCGTTTCTGTCTTTGGACAAATGTAGCTTCTTTAGCTTTGCATTATATCCTACCTGTGACCTTCACTTCTTCAAATCTGACATATGCAGCCCCTTTCAATTTTGATGCTCACATTTCTCATGGCCGAGATCTCGTTTCGAGAGCACCTGTTTGAAAGGGCTGCTTTCTCAATTCATCGGCACCCTCGATTACTTCTCTGCATTGTTCTCAGCAGAACATGCAACCTGTGGTGATAGCTTTCAAAGCCCATTCATCTGACAGGGCACAGTGAACAGCACAGTTGGTAGGAATAGAATATGGAATGGAATGGATGGCAGGCCTGGAAGCCATCTTTGCATTGGATCTTCATGCCTGCTACATTTAATGATGTGGGAAACTGGGAGGGGGGATTGTCTAGAGCAGGGGAGATATATAGTCATAATAATATTTCTTTCTCTGAGAGTCAAGGACATCTTGCCCTGCACCTGGAGGGGTGTGACTGGGAGGCATCTCCAGTTGGGACGGTGCATTGATTGGGCCATGTGATGGACTTGTGGGTGCATGGGAAGGGACTTGGACTTTTCTATGGGTGGGGAAAACCTGGAAGCTTTCAGATTCAGGTTTTCCCAGATGTGCTGATATGACATCTATAATAATAATAATAATAATAATAATAATAATAATAATAATAATAATATTTTATTTCTATACCGCCCTTCTCCCGGAGGACTCAGGGCAGTGTACAGCCTATTAAAAGCACAAAGACAACCATCAATTAAAAATAATTAAAATTATTAAATAGTTTTGGCTTACATTTAAACCCCCCCAAATTTAAAACACCTAATTTAAAATCATTACATTGATAGCCCGGCCTGGCGGAACAGCAGGGTCTTGAGGGCACAGCGAAATACACGGAGGTCGGAGATCTTACGCATTTCCGGGGGCAGTTCATTCCACAGGGCAGGGGCTCCCACAGAGAAGGCCCTCCCTCTGGGTGTTGCCAGCTGACATAACTTGGCCGATGGCACCCTGAAGAGACCCTCTCTGTGGGAGCGGACTGGCCAGTGGGAGGCTATTGGTGGCAGAAGTTGGTCTCGAAGGTACCCGGGTCCTATGCCATGGAACGCTTTAAAGGTGGTAACCAGCACCTTGAATCGCACCTGGAAGACCACTGGGAGCCAGTGCAGCTCGTGCAGGAGGAGTGTCACGTGGGCACAACAGGTTGCGCCCATAACCACCCGCGCGGCCACATTCTGGACCAGTTGGAGCCTCCGAGTGCTCTTCAAGGGGAGCCCCATGTAGAGAGCATTACAATAGTCCAGCCAGGAGGTGACAAGGGCGTGAGTGACCATGCGCAAGGCGTCCCGGCCCAGAAAGGGCTGCAACTGGCGAATCAGGCGAACCTGATAAAAAGCCCCCCTGGTCACGGCCGTTAGATGCTCTTCTAAAGACAGCCGTGCATCCAGGAGGACACCCAGATTGCAAGCCTTCTCTGTGGGGGGCAGAGATTCACCCCCAATAGTCAGCGATGGCACCAGCTGACTATATAGGGACGCCGGCAGCCACAGCCACTTGGTCTTGGAAGGGTTGAGTCTGAGCTTATTTCTCCCCATCCAGACCTGCACGGCCTCCAGGCAGCGAGACATCACATCAAGGGCATCGTTGGGGTGGTCTGGGGTGGAGATGTACAGCTGAGTGTCATCAGCATACTGATGGACTCTCACCCCAAAACCACAGATGATCTCAACCAGCAGCTTCACATAAATGTTGAACAGAAGGGGCGAGAGAACCGACCATTGTGGCACTCCCCATGCGAGGTGCCTCGAGGTCGACCTCTGCCCCCCTGCCAACACAAACTGCGAACGGTCGGAGAGAAAGGAGGAGAACCACCGCAGTACGGTGCCCCCTATTCCTAACCCCCTCAACCACTGTAGCATGATACCATGGTCGATGGTATCAAAAGCCGCTGAGAGATCTAATAGGACCAGGACAGAGGAGCAACCCCTGTCCCGAGCCCTCCAGAGAACATCCACCAACGCGACCAATGCCGTTTCTGTGCTGTACCCCTGCCTGAAGCCCGACTGGTACAGGTCCAGATAGAGAGCTTCATCCAGGTGCCGGGGAAGCTGTCGTGGAACTTTCAGGAACTTCTATCCTCGGAGTTTTCTTTCATTGGGGGTGTTACTTGGAACCCTGGCATTGGAGTGGAGTGGAGTGGAGTGGAATGGAGTAGAATGGCATGGCATGTCATGGCATGGCATGGCATAGAATAAAAGGAGAGGAGAGGAGAGGAGAGGGAGAGGGAGAGGGAGAGGGGATGAGAGGAGAGGAGAGGAGAGGAGAGGAGAGGAGAGGAGAGGAGAGGAGAGGAGAGGAGAGGGAAATGGAATGGAATGGAACGGAACAGAATTCTTTATTGTCCAAGTGTGATTGGATACCCAAAGAATTTGTCTCCGGTGCATAAGGTGGCAGAAGGTGGGTGTCAAAGCAAGAGCAACTTTAAAGGTGATGTCCATAACGTGCACTTGATATCACACAGGGAACTGATGGAGCTCTTAAACAGGTAGCATGTTTCACCTGAGCCAGTGAAATGTACATGCTACCTCTTCAGCCCCTGCACGCAATGACACAGGACAGCTTCCAATTTCAGACGGGTGGGGATACTTGCATTGCATCACTATGAAGGGTCTTTCCATCAACCCTTCCCTAACAGATCCTGCAGAATCACATGGATTTTGCGAGATGCAGATTTTTTTTTTTCTTTTCTGTGAAAGCCAATGCAGATGAAAACCTGGTAAGACATCATCTCATCCAAGTACAGCTCAGCTCCAGGTGACTTCAGGCAATTTCCCCATCTCTTTCCCTTTCCTACTGCCACATTGTGTGACAATATTGCTTGTAAGCATTGGACGGCTGGTCTTTTTCCTGTTAACGGTGCCTATGGAAGACATTTTATCCCCTCATAGAAACTGGAGTTAAAATATACCTTACCATCTGCCTTCCCACCCCACTCACTCATCCACCTCGTCCCTCTCTGCCTCCTCTCCTCTCCAAACTCTTCTGTCCAGTCCAAACTGTAGTTGAAGGAGATAGAAATACCCATTCCGTTTTAAATAAATAAGAGTGCGCCAAACTCCTAGCCAGGGAAGGGAAACGATCACTTGGATCAATGCCTTAAAATCTTGTTTCTCCTTCCTTCCAGCAATTCTAACAGAAGCAAAAAAAATAAAAATAAAAATAAAATGCCCTGTTCTTTCCCAATGCTTAATTCTGCACAAGGGAGAACACACAGAGAGAGAGAGAGACACACACAGAGAGAGAGGAAAACTTATCACACACACACACACACACACAGCTGTTATCCACCTGAGCCACCTCACAGCTGAAATCAGGCGAAAGCTGTCCTTTTCACAATCAATGCTACAAAAAAGCTTTAAAGGAGGGTAGCAGAGACAAAAGATGGCAAGATATAATCATTAGGAAGTCTGAAGCCTCTCACGCTTTCCCAATTACAAGGCAGGATCCCTGTGAATGAGTTAAAAATCAATAATGTGAAAAAAAATAAATAAATAAGGCAAGAAAACTTAACTGTAGGCTGCATTTACTCCTGTCCTGATTGATAGTACATTTTATGAAGCTGCAGCTTAACTCTGCAGTCTGCTCAGCCACCTGTCAGTGAATTATATATATATTTTTAAAAGGAGGGGGGAGAGAAAAGAAAAAGAAAACAGATTGAATGCTTTTAATTCATTTTGCCAAAGCAACTTTATTTAGAAAGCTGGTTACCTTTCTGTAAAGCCTCATTACCCATAAAAACAGAGAATGAAGTTGATTAATGCGTTCTAAGTGTGATGTTCAAATTGTAATTTTCATACACACAAATGGATGCTTCGGCAGAAATTTGTTTGATAATTTACAGAGTAAGCTCTGTCCAAACCACTAATCAGTTTCTTTTTATGACGGCAGCTGCTGGAAATCCTCTCGGAATGCTAATTTTCATTAGTCCCTTTTTTTCCCCCCAGAAAGGGTTGAGGGGCAGTTATCTCTCTACTCCTGGCAGATGAGCGAGAAAGTCCTTGTTTTTTTTTTTCAGCTGGACAAGTTGGAAGGTTGAAAAAAACACACAAAAAAAGCAAAGAATGCAAGTGGACACACATCTCTAGTGCAATGAAGGAAACTTTCAGCTCTGGTGAACCCTTGGGTCAATTTGGATCTGGAGAATTGAGACTCTAGAAAAAGTGCAGAGAAGAGCAACCAGGATGATGAGGGGACTGGAGACTAAAACATATGAAGAACAATTGCAGGAACTGGACATGGCTAGTCTAGTGAAGAGAAGGACCAGGGGAGACAGGATAGCAGTCTTCCAATATTTGAGGGGCTGCCACAGAGAGGAGGAGGTCAAGTTATTTTCCAAACCACCCGAAGGCCAGACAAGGAATAATGATGGGAAAACTGAACAAGGAGAGATTCAACCTAGAAATGAGGAGAAATTTTCTGACAGTGAGAGCAATCAACCCATGGAACAGAAGTGGCCTTCAGAAGTTGTGGGAGCTTCATCCCTGGAAGCTTTCAAGAAGAGACTGGGTTGCCATCTGTCAAAAATGGTGTAGGGTCTGCTTGGGCAGGGAGTTGGACTAGATGATCTACAAGGTCCCTTCCAACTCTGTTAATCTGTAAAATACTGAATTCATCTAGGAGGATATGAAGGCATAGAAAAGGATAATAATGTCATATACATTGTGCTGAGTTCCAGTGTCTCAAGGGTGGATAGAAATCTGTACTTCAGTGAGATGTAGGCCACCCTTGAATGTTCTTCCATGTGGAGATTTTGACTGTCACTTTTAAAGTTGTTCAGATTTTGATATCTATGGGACCATCTTCTTCCAGTGATTTCTGGCCATCCTTTAAAAAGTAGAGGACTATGTTTTTAAAGAAAATTTAGGTGGCCGCCCAACTCACTCATAGTGACTCTTAACAGATTAACAGAGTTGGAAGGTACCTTATAGGTCATCTAGTCCAACCCCCCGCTCAAGCAGGAGACCCTACACCATTTGTGACAGATGGCAGTCCAATCTTTTCTTGAAAGTCTCAAGTGAAGAAGTTCCCACAACTTCCGAAGGCAACTTCGGTTCCATTGGTTGATTGTTCTCACTGCCAGAAAGTTCCTCCTCATTTCTAGGGTGAATCTCTCCTTGATCAGTTTCCATCGATTATTCCTTGTCTGGCCTTTGGGTGCTTTGGAGAATATCTTGACCCCCTCCTCTCTGTGGCAGCCTCTCAAATATTGGAAGACTGTTGTCATGTCTCCCCTGGTCCTTCTCTTCACTAGACTAGCCATGTCCAGTTCCTGTAACCGTTCTTCATATGTTTTAGTTTCCAGTCCCCTAATCATCTTGATTGCTCTCCTCTGAACTTTTTCTAGAGTCTCAACATCTTTTTTATAGTGTAATGACCAAAACTGGATCGTGTGGTGAGCAAAACTTTGGGTGGCATTACAGAAATAAAACCCCAAATACAAACCCCAATAAATTCCCACCCCATCAGTGACAACAGTCGCACTTTGATAGGATGTCATCTGCAGGAATTCATGGTTTGAGTCTATTCTGATGAGGTCCCTTTCTCAGACACATCATTTACTCCAGAGATTAGATTTTCCCCACAGATCTCCATGCTTCTGAGTTTCTGGTGGTTTTATTTTTCTGATGTCACTTCAAAAATATCTATTCATAACAGTGTGTTTGTGTGTATACACATATATGTCTGAGATTATATAGTTGGGGCACTTAGAGTCTATTAGAGTTGACTCAACTAATAAACTGAATTAATTAACTAACTAACTAATTAATACCAGCCAGAGGTGGTATTTGCCGGTTCTCCAAACTACTAAAAATTTCCGCTACCGATTCTTCAGAACCAGTGGTGGGTTTCAAAAAATTTTACTACCGGTTCTGTGGGTGTGGCATGGCATGGCCTGGTGGTCGTGGCAGGGGAAGGATACTGTAAAATTTCCATTGTTCCCTCCCCACTCCAGGGGAAGGTTACTGCAAAATCCTCATTTCCTCCCGATCAGCTAAGACTCGGGAGGCAGAGAATAGATGGGGGTGGGACCAGTCAGAGGTGGTATTTACCGGTTCTCCAAAGTACTAAAAAATTCTGC
Source organism: Pantherophis guttatus (assembly GCF_029531705.1). The sequence goes on from NW_026844017.1 coordinate 6,501,780, forward strand.
TACCGGTTCTCCAGAACTGGTCAGAACCTGCTGAAACCCCCCTCTGCTTAGAACCGGTCAGAACCTGCTAGATTTCACCCCTTGGGCCATGGGTAACCCATAGAATATGGTCAAAATGGTGTCACCTGTGAGTGAAACTCCACTCCAGTTTTTTTGATCTCACCTTACAGAGGCCACTGCAGAAGTCTATCTAAAGCTGCATTCTTTTTCTAGAGCATGTTACAGTAGAGTCCATGGCTTTAGTTTTATGCAATAGGGTGAATGCGGTGTTTATTCCTGTTAATTTGAAATTTTCATGCACAGGCTCTTCTATTAATGTTTTATACCAGGATAAATGCTAAAGAACCAATCCAGACCTCTAAATGTATTACTGCTCTGCTTCCATGCATACATCTGAGAAAATTAGAGCAGTGCTCTGTGTGTGTGTGTGTGTGTGCGTGCGTGCATGTATAAGTTATATATAGCCACAGGACATGAAATTGACTTTAAAAAGACCAGAACTATCACCAAAACTGAACACTTTAACAACAGAATAATCAGAGAAGCCATTGAGATAGAAAAACGCCCACACAGCATAAATAAACGAGATGATACCTCCCACCTACCAGACATTTGGAAACCCACCTTTATTAACAAACGAGTCCCTAACACAAAGAATGACACCAGACCCACACTCACGAAAACCACACAGGATGTCACCACCACATATCCACGCAAAAAAGCAAACCAAAACCCATACCGATGATGAGGCACGACCACAAACCAGAAGCCAGACCACAGCTGCATCATTAGCCACTTTAAACCCCTCCAATCCATACATGAAGCAAACTGACACCCACCATGAAGATGTGGCACGACCACGAACGTGAAGCCAAACAACAGCAACACAGCTCACCAGCTCAAATCCCCCTTTAACTCAGAGTAACCCGAGCACAAGCAAGCCCCCACCCAAACAGAACACACCCCCATCCAATCAGAGCACAGCCAACCCCCCATCCAATCAGAGCACAGCCAAGCTCCCACCCAATCAGTTCACACTCCCACTGGCAGTTAAAAGGAAGAAACAGCTGCGATCACACATTGCTCCTAGAAGCACAAAGCCGAAAACACCAGCCTGAAGATGACAAATGAGACTTCATTGAAACGTCGCCAAGACACTTCCAATTTTATGTGGGAGAAAACCCGAATAACCAAAGACCTGCACACACACACACACACACACACACACACACACACACCAAATATAAATTTGGTATAAAAAATGGTTTGCCATGAATGCGACTGCTTGAGGGCTCCTGGATTGGAGCTGAAAGGTGAAAGGGAAAAATCCTGGCTAAAATCCCAGCTTAAAATCCTCCAAAATCCCAACAAAACACTTTGTAAGGTCTTTTGAAACTCTGGCTAAAATCCTAACCAACACTTTGAAAGTTTTCTTTTTGGCAACATTTTGACAAGCTCTCTAACTTCTCATCATCAGGCCCCTACTTTCAGTTTAGAAGCTATGGGTATGCTGCGAGATCGGAGTTGTCGCTTTTCTATGTTCACTGCTGCTGACGTATGCTGGTTAGCCTGCAACTCTGTGTCCTGATTGGAGGGCAGCAGTTTTTTCTCCTGCTTCATTATCCTAGCTGCAGCCTGACTGCGTGTTAAAGGCCCAGCTTTCTCTGATTCCCTATTACTAACTGTCAATTGCAAAGAAGAAAGGATTCTGGTAGGCATCACAACACCGCTGATCACCTGTTGAGATCTCAGTATGTATGTATGTATACACATATACACACATATATACATACATATACATACACACACATACACATATATAGAAAGACAGATAGACAGACAGACAGATAACCTATATAGAGATATATCTGATAGATAGATAGATAGATAGATAGATAGATAGATAGATAGATAGATGGATAGATATGGATGGATGGATGGATAGATAGATAGATAGATAGATAGATAGATAGATAGATAGATAGATGGTAAATAGAGATAGAGATAGATGATATACTGTAGATATAGATATATAACAGATAGATAGATAGATAGATAGATAGATAGATAGATAGATAGATAGATAGCCCCGGTGGCGCAGTGGTTAGAGTGCAGTACTGCAGGATTCTGCTGACTTCCAGCTGCCTGCAATTTGGCAGTTCAAATCTCACCAGCCTCAAGGTTGACTCAGCCTTCCATCCTTCTGAGGTAGGTAAAATGAGGACCCAAATTGACTCTGTAATCCTCTTAGAGAGGGCTGTAAAAGCAATGTGAAGTATATAAGTCTAAGTGCTATTGCTATATTGAAGAAGGGATGGGAGGAAAGAACATTGCTATAGGGACAAAAAAATGTTTTATTCCATAACCAATATACTCAAGGGATAAATGTCTACTGGTACCTTTCTAAATTGGGATTATTGGGAGGGGGGGAATCAAACATCCACAAAAATAATTAATCTCTACCTCACTGCTGATTTCAATGGAAGGAAAGGAGACACCCCACTATTGTTAGCAAATTTGAGAAAACGAGCCCAGGGTGAATTGGGGCATCAGGAAACGTGCGCAGAATCTGCAACAATGCTTATTGCCAAGATTAAAAATGGAAACGTTCTTGTTACCCTGCTATTTTTAATTTCAAAGACTCCAGATGACTAAATGTCATAATCACTCCTCCCATTATGCAAGGATGAAGCAGAGCAATTAGGAAACTAATGTAGCTATCTTATCAACAGAAAACAAAACAAAATCAAACTCTAATGCAACGTTTAATCCCAGACAGGAGGTTTGGTTGTGTTTATTGCAGAACAGATAAATTCAATCAAATGTTCCTCATCTGGATAGACAACTTTGGAAGATTATTATCAGTACTGGTAGAAGAGAATATTTGTAGCCCAACTGTGGGGTCCTTGGTGCTCCCTGAGCTTGGAGGTTTCCTTGCAGATGTTCCATTACCAAACTAGATAATGTCATTAGTGCTAGCAAAACATGATAAAGAGATCAAACCAGATATGCCTGCACATAAATGGACTCAGGACCGTTTTATTGCTCATGTCAGTGAGGGTCTGTTCAGACTTGGAAAAACCAAAAGATCAACTTCAAAAGTGAAGTGGGAATTGCAAATAAAAATACCCCTCTCCCCATCAAATTCTCTAAAATATCCAGTGGACACTATAGTCAACAATTGCTTACAATTCCATTCTCCCTTTAGCCATGTGACATGCAGTCGATGATGCTTACCTTGTGATTCCCATCACTTGTCAGGGTTCCAAGTAATACACCCATAGCAAACAGAACTCTGAGGCAGGTTCCTCAAAGAACAGGCATATTGGATATATCATATTGGCACAGACTGGTGAAAAACCGACTCTAAAGGTTCCCGCAGTTTTCACCTAATTAAAAGTAAAAGTTTTCCCTCCTTTCCCAAACAATGAGTCACATGGTCCAATCAAGGTGCTGTCCGGTTGCTTGGAAACTTCTCTCCTCCTCTCTTCAGCCACCTGTGGGAATGTCCTTGGTTCTCAGGGAAAACTATTTTGCTTTGGCTACAAAACTCCAACTATCGCTATTCCCCCCTCCCTATCCCTCATCAACCATTGTGGCAACACTGAAGCCTCCAAGATGGCCTCAGTCAGGCTAGCTTCAGAGTTGACAGCCTACTTAAGTTCCATACGTGCAATGTGAGAAGAGAACAGAAGCATGTGTACAATAATTCTAATTAGACCCTCTTTGTCTCTCTTTTTCAGGCATATACACACATGCTCCCTAATTAATTCTTGGTGAGAAAATGAACATAGACACAAACATCACAGAGGCAATAGCGCCAGCACTTATATACCACTTTACAACCCTCTCTAAGTGGTTTACAGCCTATTGCCCTCAACAATCTGGTTCTTCATTTTACTGACCTCAGGAGGATGGACGACTAAGTCAATCTTTAGCCAGTGAGAATTGAACTGCTGGCATTCAGCAGAATTAGCTGTTTTGACCTAGGCTTACTGACACAATTAGTCCCAAATAAACCTATTTTATTGTAACAGCTGAGAATTACGTTCATTCCTAGCTGAGCTCCAATTAGTTGCAAAACAAGTCCTTCGGAAGAAGTCCTTTGGGATAATCACCAACTTTTATCTTCTTTGATACCCTGCCAAAGGCCTTACTTGGCAAAGCCCCATGAAGCTCAGAAACAAACAAGAGATGCTGACTGGAAACAGTGTTAGCAACATTGCTTTCCTGCAAAAGGCCCAAGTGCCTTTGTTTCTCTTTTTGTTTCTCTTGACCCCTTATGGGAGGGGCTAATCAACACCTGGCCTTATTCCTGAGTCATCCCTTTTGCTTTAGCTGCTCTTGTCTTCTGGCAGCTCTGCACATGTGTGCACTAGGAACAGGCTCCTCCTGTTCCTCTGCTTTTCTGCTGTCCAACTCTGGGGGCTCCGGAGTCCGTGCATCACTCCCAGATGGCCCTGGCCTTATCTATGCCTCCGATGCAGAGCCCTCGTCCGGGCCTTCCCCAGACTCCAGGACTGGCCCATGTTCTTCTTCAGCCTCATCGCTGTCCAACTCTGCTGCCAGCTCTGCAGGCTCCTGGTGGACCACAACATTAGTCTGCAATACTGCATTCTAACCGCTGCGCCATCATGGCTCCTGACAACACATTTCTTCTTCATGCAGAAGAAATCACAGGGACCTTTTACAACTACAGATAGTGCAGAGGATTGGAAAGAATCCCAGAAGCTCTACCTGGTCTGCAGGGGTGGGTTCTACTTACCTTTAGTACTGGTTTGCAACGGGGCCGCACGCACGCTCTACTGTGCATGCGCAGGAGCGTTCTGATGATGTCCGGGTCAGTGGGGAGAGCCTCCCTCTGGTTTTACTACCAGTTCTATAGAACCTGTCTGAACTGGGGGCAACCCACCACTGCTGGTCAGTTTTTCCCTAATTTACTCAGATTTCACAGGGAAGATACTTCCCGTGCTTGGGTAAGCTGCATTTCAGAGACTGTTTGCTCTACCTCTTTACCTCCTAGCATTTATTTCATAGCCCAGACCATGGAGAATCCTTAAAAACATTTGAGAGTTGCATCACAACACATTGAGAGCAAAGTAAGGGGAAAACACCAGGTGGTGTTAAGGGGTGTTGGGGATAATTTGAAAGTCAAACAGCCAGTAACATGGCAGTCCTTCCTGTCTCATTGCCATGTTTTTAGACACAGAATTGACATACCCAGGCATCTAAAGACTAGTGACTTTGGCAGTTCATCTGTCTTAAACAAGCAGTTTTGCATAAACAGTGCACAATTTTCACAGTTTAGTAGTCAACACAAATGAAAATCTGCTGGTTGTCAGTTACATTTATTGCGACGTCTATGCTCCTGAGTCTTTTTTTTTTTTTTTTACCTAGAAACAGCTCTGCTGTCTATGGTATTCTACACCTTCTCAGGGAGTTTAGTCATCTTTGTAATCCTCAGAAAGGCATACATTGAAGAGAGAAAACAGTTTCCAGCATTTTAAAAAAAGAAATTGGGTTTCTGTAACAAGAAAAGTCACGTACCTTGTAAAATATCACCTAGAGAATCCAGTTCTGCTCACTCAGGAAACAAATGAAGACTTCATTTGGGTGATGAATAGCATATCTACTGAGGTCAGAGTTATTCCTTATCAAAAAGTGTTCTCTTCACTTCAAATATTATACAATATTTACTACTATATTCAGTTGCAATAGCAAGTTCAGTAGCTCATGGATTATGAATTTCTTCACATACTATACACTTAGACACACTCCTAGAACATGTTAATAGGATAGGATAGGATAGGATAGGATAGGATAGGATAGGATAGGATAGGATAATGGAATGATGAGACCAAACAACATTCCTGGTCAGCCAGAGACAGTTTATTGCGCAGTTTCAGAATCAGATTTGTATCTGCAATTCTGAACCAAGAAGAGCTCTGATACAACTGCTTTTATACATATCCAAGACAAAGGATTTTGTGAGCACAGCAGTTTTCCATATATGGTTAACATACATTTGTTACATTATAATTGACACTTTCTAATTACTAAATTCCTTCATTATTTTCTAGTTCATAAGATTATTTTAGCTAAACAACCTTCCTCAGTTCTGTGATTGCTGATGCGTAGATTCATGGCTGCTTTGGATAATAAGTAACTTTTGTTTCATATGGATGTCCTTGCATCCTTGACAGCTAGGCCCCTCAGTAGATATATATTACCAAGAATGGAATTTAGCTGACTTAGTGTAATCTCTAAACAAGCACATTTCTTTCTTATAATAATGTGAATAAAGAGGGTCCTTCAGTGTTCATATAGCTGACCCTGTACTATTCCTACATCATTCACATTAATAGGATAGGATAGGATAGGATAGGATAGGATAGGATAGGATAGGATGGATAGGATAGAATAGAATAGAATAGAATAGAATAGAATAGAATAGAATAGAATAGAATAGAATAGAATAGAATAGAATAGAATAGAATAGAATTCTTTATTGGCCAGGTGTGATTGGACCCACAAGGAATTTGTCTTGGTGCATACGCTCTCGGAGTACATAAAAGAAAATTTGAAAGAATTCATCAAGAATCATAAGGTACAACACTTAATGATAGTCATAGGGTACAAATAAGCAAGGAAATAATATCAATATAAATTGTAAGGATACAAGCAACAAAATTACAATCATACAGACATAAGTGGGAGGAGATGGGTGATGGGAACAATGAGAAGATTTAGTAGTGCAGACTTAGTAAATAGTTTGACACTGTTGAGGGAACTATTTGTTTAGCAGAGTGATGACGTTTGGGAAAAAACTGTCCTTGTGTCTAGTTGTTCTGGTGTGCAGTGCTCTATAGAGTCGTTCTGAGGGTAGGAGTTGAAACAGTTTATGTCCAGGATGTGACGGGTCTGTAAATATTAAACTGTGAATGCAGTAATAAACACATTGTTGTGTCGGCAGCCAGCCCCTCCAGCAGCCAAATCAGAGGAGAAGAGGTGGGAGTCAGTGTCAGCATCAAGGCAACCTGAGAGCTCCAAGGGGGAAGAGGGAATGGAGCTGGCAGAGAGAGAGAGAGAGAGAGGCGGAGCCTGGGCCATCCATCAGCCATCAGATGGAGAGTCAACAGCCCCCAGGTCTGGAGGTGGCTGATGAGGAAGAGGATGAACAGCTGGGTCCAGTGCCTGACACATGGCTGTGCAGAAGGCAGAGGAGAGGAGAGCAGTGGAAATCCATGGGCTGATCCTGGAGAAGGAAGAGCCACCGCTGCTAGCGAGGCGCCACCCTAGCTCTGGGGATAAAAGGCAGGGGGTGGAGATGTGGCAGACAACTATTCATCTTCCAGCTGGATGAACTTCTCAGCTTGCAAGAGAAACTTTTTGCTGGGGCTGCCGGCATTCCTAATAAAGGAATCTTTTGAGTTCACGTCAGAGGGTTTGTCGTGTTTGCGGAGCTGGGTCAGAACACACATGTATTGCACCAGGGGTGGGCAACTGTGGCCCTTTTACAACCTGTGGACTTCAACTCCCAGAATTCCTGAGCCAGCTTGGCTGTATAAGGAATTCTGGGAGTTGAAGTCCACAGGTTGTAAAAGGGCCACAGTTACCCCCCCTCCCCCGTATTACATAGTTTCAATAGAGTAGGAAGACACGATCCAAGTTGGATTTGGCTTGTAGTATACTTCATGAATATGAAGAGCCTGAGTGGCGCAGCAGACTAATGCTACTGTTAAAAGGTAGTATTTAGCTTCCAGCTGCCTGCAATTACAGCGAGTTCAATTCTCACCAGGCTCAAGGTTGACTCAGCCTTCCATCCTTTCTAAGGTAGGTAAAATGAGGACCCGATTTGTGGGGGCAATAAGCTGACTTTGTATAAAAATATACAAAAGTATGAAGGCTATTGCTTAACGCCTTGTAAGCCGCCCTGAGTCTCCGGAGAAGGGCGGCATATAAATCAAAATAAAAAATTTTAAAAAATTAAAATTAAATGAATCACCTTTACAGACTGAGCTTTATCACTGAGCAGAAAAGTAAATACGGGTTGTTGTTTTTTCCCAGATAGAACACAAATGTTATCTATTGGATACCGATATCTCAGCCAAGCAACACACCCCGTGTTGTGCTAATAGTGCTACATATCATCCAGAAACACCACAGTTCAAAAGACACAACCGCCCTGTGCTTCGCAATCCTTCTTCTTTTTTTGTATGTTGGATAGCTTGATAACCCGTCGTTTATCTTCTACACAACGTCCTTAACTTTTTCGAAATCCATCTGTAGTAACTGGGCAATTACGCTGGCCCACTTTGCACATAACAAAGTCAATCTTGTTACCTTCTCTGTACTCGGAAATTACAACGTTTCATTTTAATGACCTCCAGATGCATTACACCCTACTGTGCGTCTCATTTTAAGAAAATAGAAGTCAAATAACAATGCACCAGGGAGCGATAGGAGGTTTGCTCTATCTTTCAAGACAATCGTTTTATGTCTTTCATTAGCAGTCAAGGTTTAGTTCAGCATACCTGAAGGCAGACATGTTTCTGACCCCTGTGTGTTCTTTTATTAGGATCTGGGAGTATAATTAATTTTTAAGGTAGGTCCAGCTGTCTTAAAAACAAAAGAAATCCTCAAATTATATTTGGGAATCTCAGAAATATGACCTATTCTTCCACCTGGAATATGTATACATTTTTCTTCCTTCGAAAGTGATTTTTAAAAAAATAATAATTTGCGTTATTACTTATTTCATCCACAATTTTTGGAATCAGGCCTCATAAACTACAGAGGTACACAAAGCTTATTTATGTTGGGATAATAATCCAAGCTGCCAAAAAAGTCAACGCGGACCTAACAGAGGGATAGAATCAAGATCACATGAAATGTTAATACCACATTATAATGTCTTGGTAAGGCCACACTACTGCATCCAGTTTTGGTCGCCACGATGTAAAAAAAAGATGTTGAGATTCTAGAAAGAGTATAGAGAAAAACAACAAAGAATGATTAGGGGACTGGAGGCTAAAACATATGAAGAACGGTTGCAGGAATTGGGTATGTCTACTTTAATGAAAAGAAGGACTAGGGGAGACATGATAGCACTGTTCCAATATCGCAGGGGCTGCCACAAAGAAGAGGGAGTCAAACTATTCTCCAAAGCACCTGAGGGCAAGAAAAGAAGCAACGGGTGGAAACTAATCAAGGAGAGAAGCAACCTAGAACTAAGGAGAAATTTCCTGACAGACAGAACAATTCATCAGTGGAACGACTTGCCTCCAGAAGTTGTGGGTGCTTCAACACTGGAGGTTTTTAAGAAGAGATTGGACAACTATTTGTCTGCAATGGTATAGGATTTCCTGCCTCGGTGAGCCAGAGTGGTGTAGTGGTTAGAGTGCAGTACTGCAGGCTACTTCTGCTGACTGCTGGCTGCCTGCAATTTGGCAGTTTGAATCTCACCAGGCTCAAGGTTGACTCAGCCTTCCATCCTTCTGAAGTCGGTAAAATGAGGACCCAGATCATTGGGGGCAGTATGCTGACTCTATATTTATTTTATTTTATTTATTTAATTTATATACCGCCCTACTCCCGAAGGACTCAGGGCGGTGAACAGCCAAACAGTAAAAATACATAGATACAAAATTTAAAAACAAAGTAAAATTGAATTAAACAATTTGGCCCAAACAGATTAAAACCCCAATCATTTAAAAAACTGATTAAAATTTGCATAATTAAAAAGAGGGAAAAGATTAGGCCAGGCCCGCCTGGTGGAATAAAAAGGTCTTAAGAGTGCGGCGGAAGGTGCGCAGATCCGGGATCCTCCGTATCTCCGGGGGGAGCTCGTTCCAGATAGTAGGTGCCCCCACAGAGAAGGCTCTCCCCCTAGGGGCTGCTAGTCAACATTGTTTGGCCGACGGCACCCGGAGGAGCCCCTCTCTATGAGAGCGTACCGGCCAGTGGGAGGCTATTGGGGGTAGTAGGCAGTCCCGTAGATAAACTGCTTAGAGTGGGCTGTAAAGCACTGTAAAGTGGTATATAAGTCTAAGTGCTACTGCTATATTGCTATTGCCTCAGCAGTGGGTTGGACTAGAAAATCTCAAAGATCCCTTCAAACTCTGTAATTCTTTTATTCTATTAAGTATACATTAAGTCCGTTCGCATATAAGCTAGCTGGATGACCTTGGTCCGTCAGGCCAGTCACTATCTCGTAGCCCAATTGACCTCACAAAGTGGTTATTGTGGAGAAAATAGAAAGAGGAAGGTGAATTAGATAGATTTGCTTCCTTGATTTATTTGAAAAAATAATAAAGGTGGGAGATAAATATATACCATAAATAAATAAAAAATAGATACAAGACTATTCCCAACATTTCTACTTTTAATATGATGAACATAAATATGTATAGGGATGAATTCCAATCCTAATATTATGATGACGACTACTCAAAAATATATAGCATTTTGTGAATATATATGAATAGGATTAGTACTGGATTAAGTCATTTGAATTGGATTGGATTAGGAAGTTTCAAATTAGCTGAACTGAGAAATAATGTACAATTTAAACTGCCTTTATCTTTAATTTTACTAAAGAAGGCAGGCAATCTAAATATATACCTCATTTTCTGGGATTATCCCTAATTCTGGTGTCTGTGATTAGTAATAAGCAGCTGGTGATTTTGTTTTGATAAATATAAAGCAATTACATTTTATCAAATACAATTATAGTTTTAAAGGAACTAATTCAATAAAAGAATAATGGTTGGAGGAAACTGTTGAAAGGGAGACATATTCTTTTTGCAGCAAACGTGATTTTGTAATATTATATTGTCTTGTGACTAGTACTCCTTTAAATCATGGACTGCAGGAACATGAAAAGGTTTGGGAAACTGTGGCCAATAATTCCTGAATCAACCTTAAGAGATTTGGTCCAGTTGGTGCAGTTTAAATCCAATCTGTTTTGAGCTGAGGACAATCTAAACTCGAAATCAGAATTTGACAATCTAAAGCTCTCTAAATGTTTTGGACATCATTGTTATGGAAAAAAAAATATGGAAGATAAAGTTCAGAAGATCTAAAGTTAATATCTAAAGGGATTTTGATTCCTTTTGCCTGTCTCTTCCTCTCTCTCTCTCTCTCTCTCTCTTTCTCTCTCTTTCTCTTTCCCTCTCTCCCACTTTTTCTTCTTTCTTTCTTCTTTCTAAAGTTCAGAAGATCTGAAGTTAATATCTAAAGGGTATTTGATTCCCTTTGCCTGTCTCTTCCTCCCTCCCTTCCTCCCTTCCTTCATCCTCCCTCCCTCCCTCCTTTCTTTCTTTCTTTCTTTCTTTCTTTCTTTCTTTCTTTCTTTCTTTCTTTCTTTTTTTCTTTTTTTTTTTTTTTTTTTTCTTTCTTTCTCTCTTTCTTTCTCTCTCTCCCTCTTTTTCTTCTTTCTTTCTTCTTTCTAAAGTTCAGAAGATCTGAAGTTAATATCTAAAGGGTATTTGATTCCTTTGCCTGTCTCTTCCTCCCTCCCTCCCCCTCCCTCCCTCCCTCCCTCCCTTCCCTCCTTCTTTCTGTCTTTCTTTCTTAATTTCTCTTTTTTTCTTTCTCTTTCTTTCTCTCTCCCCCTCTTTTTCTTCTTTCTTTCTTCTTTCTAAAGTTCAAAAGATCTGAAGTTAATATCTAAAGAGTATTTGATTCCTTTTGCCTGTCTCTTTCTCTTTCTTTTCTTTCTTTCTTTGGCTTTTTTCTTCTTTCTTTATTTTTTATTTATAACATTTATAAGCCAAACAGCTTACCTCAAGGTACCTCTGGGAGGCTTACAGTCATAAAACATAAAAAAAAACACTATATAAACTAAAAACTTAAATAATTTAATACAAAATTCAAAGACTACAGCCAATTTAACGGATGGGGTGGGCAAGAGCAGGAGGGAGGGTGATGGGTTCTGGTGTTAATCGATCACCCATTTTCACTGTGATACTTCCCAATTGGAGCCCCAAGCTAACTGGCAGAACCAGGTTTTTAGGATCTTATAGAAGGTTAGGAGGGTTAGGCCGACCTCACACCAGGAGGCAAGGTGTTTCACAGGGCAGGTTTTTGATATGCTCTTCCTTCCAAGTCATGAGAACATTAGGATATAAGAAATGTCCTGCTGGATCAAGCATCCAAGCCCATCTGGTCTAGCAGTCTATTCTCATAGCGACCAAACATTTATTCAAGTGAATGGGTTGGCTTAAGGACCAGTGACATTACTTCTGGTCACATTAGTGCCTCATTTTATGACCATAATGACTTATAACTGTAGTTCTGAGCTCAATTATGTTCAGAAGTTGAGGACTACCTATTGTATATATCCATGCAAATATCCATGCATTAAGGAAAATCTTTAGATATTGGTTGCATAGAACTAACCAGGAAAACAGGGAACATCCAGGTGTGAGCTGCTGGGGGTTCACAGGGATTTGAGAGAACCTCTAGATAAGATTCTGTGCAGTTTGGAGAACCCCCAAATCCCACTCCTGGATGGCCCTGCCCCTCCCACCCCACCCCTCCCAGGAGTCCCCACGCAGCCCGTTTTGGATGCAGGTAAGTACAGGGTGTGCACAGAGGCTTAGGAAGGGCAAAAAATGGGCCTACTGAAAGTTTGAGAAGGCCAGAAATGGGCCCATTTTCAGCCTCCAGAGGGCCTCTGGAGCCTGGGAGCTGTTTTTTCCCTCCCAGAGACTCAATGGAAACCTCTGGAGCCTAAGGAGGACAAAAATGCCCCCCACACACACACCGTGGTACAGGAGGCCAACTAGCCACACCTGTCATGGCCACGCCCACCCAGCAACCAGGCAGAGAACCCCTTGCTAAAATTTTTGAAGCCCACCCCTGGGAACATCTATGCATTCACTGAGGTTGTTCGCCTACAAGTTCCACACTTTTCAATACCTTTGTGAAAATGGAGCTCTAGTTAGAGTATGTTCTGTCCCCAACCACACGCACACACACCACCAGACGTTCAGGAGTTAAAGACCAAACCAGCCGGCAAAATCCTTTTCCTTATGATAACGGAACTTGGCAACAACCTAGTGGCTGCCTGCCAAGGGTTTATTATTTACAAAGAGGAGAGATAACTTCTCCCCACTTCTGATATATCAAAGGAAAGCAGCTCAATAATTACAATCAAGTCCAGAGATAATCCAGTCTTAAAGCAAAAGTCCGGCAATGCAGAATGGCGTGGAAGCTTTCAGCTTTGTTCGTCACAAGATTTGACTGGCCACCACGCTCCCTTTTATATCCTGTGGGTGTGGTCCAGTGACTCAGCCTAATCTCGGGCACGCCCTTTCTTCTGTTGCGCGTGCTTATCTCTGTGATGCTGGCGTGGGTCCAGCCAAGACTCATTACCCTCATCACTGTCCACCTGTGGCTGCGTGGACGTGCTTGGCCCCGGCCCTATCTCTTGCCCTTCGGCGGACACCGAAGGCATTGCCAGAGAGGAGGGTCCTGGAGAGGGAGGCCTTGCCAACTCCTCCCCTTCACTCTCGGAGTCCTCTCCTGATGATGACAAAAGCTCCGGTAATGGAGCCACAACAGAGTATAAGTTTGTTTCCCAAGAAGCTGATAGTATCTAAACTTAGAAGTTTGGGAGAAAATGAGGGAATGCCACAACTGTAGGTTAGATTAGGAAAATGAAATCCAAACTTCCAGAAGACAGTGGCAAACTACTTCAATACTGTGGTCATAAAAATTATAGAGAACTAACCATGTAGTAACCATGTAGTAAAGTAAAGAAAGCATTCAACATGGGTAACTCTATATATTCGATATATACAAATTGGGGGCGGGGGGAGAGATGGAGTTATAACAGAAAAATAAGTAATTGAATTATTTAAAAAAATGTGTACTAAACTTTATTATGCTACACATATAATTTATTCAAAGAAGAAACTGAATAAATATAGTTAGCCTTTGTTCAACACATGCTAGCACAGAAAAATAGCATTAAATGTAATATTAAAATGTACCCTGGATTAAAGCTCCCTTATTTTAAAATGGCAGATAATTCAGAACATGACTCAGCTTCAATTACTCCAATTATGTGCTGTTCCCTATGATATTTTGATAACAATTACAGCACTCTTATTAGAGGTCAAAATCTCAGATAGACATAAACTTATGAAAGCTAGAGATAAGAGCTATAGTGATCCTTTGATGCACTATCTTGTTGTAGCATATTCTGCAGTCAAATTGGGCTAGTGTGTTAGGTTATCTGCAGACTCAGTAAGGAATAGAAACCTGAGATATAAGTGTTCATACTCTCTGGCAGGAAAATACAAGATCTTTGGGTCTGGAATGTCGTTTTTGGAAGAAGAGGAGGGGGAGGGGGAGGGGGAGGGGGAGGAGGTGGGAGTGTTGTGGCCCGCCAGTGGCCTGCGCGGATCATGGCTGATCCCAATGAAGAGGAGGCTGGTGTGGTGTCGCGACAGCAGCCTGCACAGGCAGCGCTCGCGTCGGACAGCGAGGAGGCTGAAGAGGATGTGATGCCAGAGGCAGAGACTCAGCCAGGGCCTTCAGAACCTCCAGAGGCTCCTTCCAGTGGAGAGAGCAAAGTGGAGGAGCCTCTCCTCAATGCTCGGGCATGCAGGGCTGCCAAAAGGCAGGAGTGGCTACTCAGGAGGAGGAGGTCTACTCAAGAATAGGGCTTAAGGAGAATTGGCCACTCCCTTAGCCTATTTAAATTGCAGGCAGCTAGTGCTTTTTTGCTAGAAACAACGTCTCATTACTACAGAGTATCTTGGAGAGCGAGCAACTTCTCATATCTGGTTTTCTGGGCTGGTTGCCAACCTTTGTCGGACTTTGTTCTTAATAATTTTGATAAGGACCCTTTGCACGGGAAACCTGCATTCTTCAAAGGGATTTGTTTGGAATCAAACAGTGTTTGCGAAGCTTGGTGTGTGTCACATTCTCTGGGAACCCGAAGCTGGGGCAGAACAGGGAGGAAGAGGAAGAGGAGGAAGAGGAGGGGAGGGGGAGGGGAGAAGGAAGAAGGAGGAGGAGGTCAGGGTTGAAATAAGAGGTCCTTGGTGCTCTCTGAGCTTGATTGTTTTCTTGCAGATGTTTCATTACCAAGCTACTTAACATCATCAGTGCTAGAGGGGAATGGGGTTTGTGGAAGAGAAGGAGGAGAAGGAGGAGGAGAGGAGGAGGAGATCTTCTTTAGGGACAATAAGACCTAGCATTCGATAAAGTATTGAACTTGCACATACTTAAGACATTGTTGAATTTGCCTCTAGTCCAGGGGTGGGCAAATATGGCGCCTTTATGACTTGTGGACTTCAACTCCCAGAATTCTTGAGCCAGCTTGGCTGTCTCAGGAATTCTGGGAGTTGAAGTCCACAGGTTGTAAAAGGGCCACATTTGCCCACCCCTGCTCTAGTCAATCCCACTTAGATTCACATTGCAAGGTGGGGGGAATAGAGGAAGAGAACTCCTGTTCACTGCAAACACCCAAATCCACATATGAAAAAGTTCAGTTAGCTACTTTATTGCTCATGCCTCTTTTACAGGAGTCTTCCTAGACTGGTAGTCTGTATTTGACCAAACTGGATAAGGTTTAATGGCATTCAAGGCATTCAAGAAGGGGGTGGAGTCGGATCTTGCCAGCTTGTGCCTACAAAAGGATTCCAGACTATTTCCTCACTTGACTCCTCCCTCTAGCTTGGCCAGTCTCTCTTTGACCAGTCTAAAAGTGAATAGAAATATTCCACATTTACCTCATAGTTCAGCAGAGACTTCTTAATATTCAAAATTACAACTTTTTTTCACGTCGGACCATGGTGGTATTTAATAAATTTAGTAATTGTTCAGAAATGTGCCTACGATTTTTGCTGAACCTCAGAAAAGTAAGCTGGATTGGACCTGGTTTTTCTTAGATCGGAAGCATCAGAAAATTTCAGGGAAGTAGACTAGAGTGGGAAGGAGGAAGGAAACCAAGCCATAAATGACAGTGATTTCAAACAGAAAAAAAAAGGTAAACTAGATTCAAGCTTGATTCAAAAGAAATCTATCTCTTCTAGGTCCATATCAAATTTACTGTGATCATATTCAAACATATGAATCAGGAAAAAAAAATTCCTTTTTTTTTTTGCTGCCAAACCTACTCAAACATTTTTAGAGCGAAAACAATAGAAACAATTTGAATGCTCTATAATATG
The DNA here is from genome assembly GCF_029531705.1 of Pantherophis guttatus. Next base: position 6,517,970 of record NW_026844017.1, read on the forward strand.
GAGAGTATTTGTACTTATCTTTTCCTAATGCGTGTGGCTGAGTAATGGCATGTAATCTCAGCACAATGGCAAATTACAAAACCTTCATTCTTTGGTGCATGGAAGAGATAACACTTAATACAAAACAATGTAAGATGTATTTTAAACATCATCTTTCTTTTGTACTGAATTTTAAGTAGTATACAGAATATTTATAAGAAGATCTTTTATGTCTATTGATTTGTCTCTCTCTCTCCTCTCTCTCTCTCTCTCCTCTTTTCTCTCTTCTCTCTTCTCTCTCTTTCTTCTCTCTCTCTCTCCCCCCCCCCCCCCCCCTCTCTCTCTCACTCTCTCTCTCTCTCACACACACACTTCCACCTCTCTCTAGATTTTTGGTAGGGAAAAGATTGGTTCCAACTAGGTCAATTTTAGAGGTAAAATAAAGGCATTATTTTCAGAAGTTCAAAATACAGAGATCTCTTTAACTTTCAAATCCAAATAGAACTAAACTAACAATAAAATTTCTGAGCTGCAAAACTCTGGATTACCACTAGAGGGCAACAAACACAGATAACACTGCCATCTAGTGGAATTCCAAATATTTGCAGCCAAACTCTGCTAACTAAACTGTAAGCTTTTCTAAGCTTGAAAACGAAATATTTTTTGTTACGTTGTTGAGAATATATCTCGCTATCTGTTACTTTTAATTTTACATTTTCCTTTTTTTTTTTATTCATTCCCAATCAGAACACAGCAACAGATTAAAAATAAGCAGGGGAAAAATTAAGGGGAAGATTCAATGCACATAAGCTCCACACTGCCATTTGGGATTTCTTGCACAGCTTGGTCCAGTTTTAAATCTCAGTCATGCCTTGCTCAACAAATTTGCTCCGTATTTCTCCATTAAAATACATCCAAGTGAAATTCATGGCTCTCAATTAAATAAAAGAATGCTCATTAACACATAAGTGTGTAAAATCGTATTCGTTTAATGATAAAATAGATGTTTAAAGCAGGGAATGGGGGGACAGTATGGTGAAAAAGAAAAAGAATTCACATATACCAGTGATAGTGGACCTTTTTGCAATCGCAAGCCAAAAGCGGGGAGAGCACGGGGGGTCACGCACATACCCACACCCATAATTCAATGTATCCTGTGCCACCATGCATGTGTGCATGGCCCCCCTGCGCTCCCCCTGCTTTTGGCACGCTTTTGGGCCCAGTAGGTCCATTTTTCACCCTCCCCAGGCTCCAGAGCCTTTCTAGGAGCCTGGGGAGGGCAAAAACAGCCTTCTCCACCCCCTGGAGGCCCTCCAGAGGCTGGAAACAGCCCGTTTCCTGACTTCTGGAAGGCCCAAAAGTCAGCTGGCTGGGGCGCTGGAACTGAGCTAGGGCAACGCTTGTGTTGTCACTGCGTTTTTTTATTTACCAGCTGAGCTCATTATTTCTGGACTATCAGACTTTCCGTAGCTTGCCAAGAATCCTTATCAGTAAGCTAAACTGCGCATGTACTCCTCACACATTCCTTCACACATTCTTTCCTTTGTTCTCTTGCCAGAAAGGTCCGGCTGAGAAATAGCCGGCACAAACTTTTGCAAAAATGTAACAATTAATTTTCTTAGTTAGTGAGGTGTTTTATTTTCTTTATAACAAATAAATGAGTTTTCTCAGAATATATCTTCGGGTTTTGTTTTCTTAAAGTATACTGCAAGGAAAGGTCTCGATTCACTCCTCATAATCAGGTGCGATTATCCCAAAAGCAGAATGGGATTAATCAACGCCCTGACATGTGTGCCCACAGATATGGCTCCGTGTGCCACCTGTGACACGCGTGCCATAGGTTCACAATCACGGACATATACTGTAGCTTTTATTCAGGGAAAGTCTAAGCCTTCTTTCTTTTCTTTTCTTCTTTTTTTTTTTGTATTAATTTTTTTTTATTTTTTCCAATATAAACATACATATTTTGTGGACGCTTCATTGATTGGGTCAGAACTTTTTTATACACTATTAACAATAATAATATAAATAGTACACAAAATTCTAATCTGCCAACTTCAAACAATATTAGTCTCATTTCATGTTCCTTTCGCATTTTCTCTTTAGTTCATTTGAGCATAAATAACTTTTCTTCGCACCCTGTGTTTATTATCCCTTAATAAATGAGAGGCGAGATTCAACCTAGAAATGAGGAGGAACTTTCTGACAGTGGGAATAATCAACCCATGGAACAGAAGTTGCCTTCGGAAGTTGTGGGAACTTCTTCACTTGAGACTTTCAAGAAGAGATTGGACTTCCATCTGTCAAAAATGGTGTAGGGTCTCCTGCTTGAGTGGGGGGTTGGACTAGATGACCTATAAGGTCCCTTCCAACTCTGCTAATCTGTTACAAATGTTGCCATTCAATATTTTAAAAATCACTCATTATTCCAACATATCACCAATATTCCAAATGTATAGAATTACTAATAATGCCAATTATTCACAATATTCAATCCATCATGGGAGTATATCTCAAGGTCCCCACCATTTCTAATCCTTCATATTTTAAATTCACAAAATCGTTTAACAAGTCTAAGCTTTCTAAGGTGTTAGAAACCTCCTGGATAAAATTATTGCAATGTTTTGGGAAACTCTGCCTTGGAAACCATGCCGTCTCCCCTTTCTCTTTTTCCTTCTTCCTTAATGAGATTTCAGTACTCAAATCAGATGTTGCCATATGGACATCAACAAATGTCCTTGATGAAAACTCTGCAATTTGAAAAGATCTGCCAGATTGATCAGCGTGTCAGTTAGCTGAAATGAAATCGGTATGATCTCTTTGAAGTTCTTCTTCTTTTTTTTTAATATAGCCGAGCTCATAAAAGGCCAAGGGGAGATAGCCAAATCTTCATAGCTGGCTAATCTCTAATTGGCTTGCAGAAGATCCATAAGCTACAATGTAATTTGCGAACAGAAGAGAAAAGAATGGCTGGCAATAAAAGTTTCCAGCATCTCTTGAAAGGCCCTCGTGTGTAGCTCTCCAACTCATCAGGTTTCACTAACTAAGTTATTCACGTTTAGTCTTGGTTTTCCTCTTTGGCCAAACAAGATATAGTTCAGGATATGCAGTTCTAGGGATGATGGAATATGTATCGTGCATTCTTCTAATCTGTGCATCTCCAGAGGTAAGACACAGGGCTGAATAAAATGCAGCAAAGAAGGGGCTTTTAGAATAGTGTAGTGTATAGTGTAGAGTAGAGTAGAGTAGAGTAGAGTAGAGTAGAGTAGAGTAGAGTAGAGTAGAGTA
>NW_026844017.1:6521535-6529035 GCF_029531705.1 Pantherophis guttatus
AATAGAATAGAATAGAATAGAATAGAATAGAATAGAATAGAATAGAATAGAACAGAAGTAGAGTAGAACAGAAGTAGAGTAGAAATAGGGTAGGGTAGGGTAGGGTAGGACAGGACAGGACAGGACAGGACACGACAGAAACTTTATTTGGCCAAGTGTGATTAGACACACAAGAAATTAGCCCCCAATGCAGAAGCTCTCGCTGTACATGCAAAGCAATACAGTAATAATAATCATAATAATATTAATAAGAGAGGGTAGTAGAGAAGATGGGAAGGATAATGATAAAACTACAGCTGTACAATGTGAATGAATATACTTAGACATAAACCAGTACTGTGACTTTGGTTTTATATTTCCCTTGATTTTAAAAAAGTCTTCAGACACCCTTATCTTAAGATAAGATGCTTTTTCAAGAGGCAACTGGACTATCTTGTTTTTCTTTGAAGACATTTTGCTTCTCGTCTGAAGAAGAGCTGAAGAAGCTTCTCAGATGAGAAGCGAAACATCTTAATAAAAACAAAAACAAGTCCAGTTGCCTTTTGAAAAACACCTTCGGGCCAGCTAGGAGCTGGATGATTGAGAAGCTCCATAGACAACACTATAGACACTTAATCCTCCAGGGAAAGATTGAAGGCAAATGAGGTCCAGGCAGAAGAAGAACATCATGGCTTCAAAATCTAAGGGACTGGTTTGGACAAAACTCAGCAACGCTTTTTCATGCAGCTGTTGATAAAAATAGGATTGCCAACATGATTGCCAATGGCAGATGATGGATATGGCAGAAGGAGGAGAAGGAGAAAGAAGAAGAAGAAGAGGAGGAGGAGGAGGAGGAGGAGGAGGAGGAGAGGAGGAGGAGGAGGAGGAGAGAAAAGAGGAAAAGAGGAAAGGAAGAAGAGGAGGAGGAGGAGAAAGAGGAAGAAGAGGAAGAGGAAGAGGAGGAGGAGGAGGAGGAGGAGGAGGAGGAGGAGGAAGAAGAAGAAGAAGAAAAAGAAGAAGAAGAAGAAGAAGAAGAAGAAGAAGAAGAAGAAGAAGAAGAAGAGGAAGAGGAAGAGGAAGAGGAAGAAGAAGAAGAAGAAGAAGAAGAGAAGAGGAAGAGGAAGAGGAAGAAGAAGAAGAAGAAGAAGAAAGAAGAAGAAGAAGAAGAAGAAGAAGAAGAAGAAGAAGAAGAAGAAGAAGAAGAAGAAGAAGAAGAAGAAGAAGAAGAAGATAGACAACGAGACAGATATTTGGTCTCATCAGGCAGGAATCTCCTTCCATTTGTACAGTATATTCCACTGGGGACTTTGTGTACGGAGGTAAAATATATCATTGTTGTTTATTGCTGGCTTTTTTTTTGCCAGATTTCAGCTAGGAAATGAGACTGATTGCTCTTGTCATTAATGATAATAAAGCTAATACGCTGGATGACAATTTTTAACTAGGAATAAATAGGTAAGATTGAATGAAGACAATATTGGATTTTTTTTAAAAAAATCGTAAAAATATCTTCATCGTGCAGAATGGAGGAAGCTGTGGAAAGCTGAGTATTGGCAGAAGAAGAATCTAGAGAAGGGGAGTAAGCAAGTTTGTGGGGGTGGGGGTGAGTTAAAATGTGTACTTGGCTATAAAGTCCTAGGAACTTTCCGAGAGTGAGAACAATCAACCAGTGGAACAGAAGTTGCCTTTGGAAGTTGTGGGAGCTTCATCACTGGAGGCTTTCAAGAAAAGATTGGACTGCCATTTGTCAGAAATGGTGTAGGTCTCCTACCTGAGTGGGGGGTTGGACTAGATGACCTATAAGGCCCCTTCCAACTCTGTTAATCTGTTATCTGTTATCTGAGTGACACTCAACCCCAGAAAGGGAGCATCTGATTAACTTTAATTCTACATAGGCATTCTTAAGGGCAAGTTACGCTGACTTTTTTCTGAGTAACTATACCTGCAGTCGTACTCTCTCCATCACTGTGACATTTTCTAGCCCTTGGTTTCACTTCTATCCAAATAGGCTTTCATTTATTCACCTGAGAAATGTCACTGTCTTTGGGTTGTTTTTTTTCAACCCACCTCATTTGGCCTTATTGATGCTTGGCATCAGTTGCTGACCATAATGCCTTTTATCCCTGTCCATAGAAATTGCTAATTTATCTTTATCACTTTAACTGGTTAGAGCTGTTTCAAAGGTGCTTCCTTAAGTTAAAGGAAGAAGTGACCACAGGGAGTTTATTATTCTGGCGTGCTGCCGTCTGCACTGGCTTTTAGCTTTAACTTAAGGTAAAACAGATGAATTGGGTATGTCTAGACTGTTGAAGTAGGAATGTGGTGGCTCAGTGGCTAAGTTGCTGAGCTTGTCAATCGAAAGGTCGGCAGTTCAGCGGTTCGAATCCCTAGTGCTGCGTAACGGGGTGACCTCCCGTTACTTGTCCCAGCTTCTGCCAACCTAGCAGTTCGAAAGCACATAAAAAATGCAAGTAGAAAAATAGGGACCACCTTTGGTGGGAAGGTAACAGCGTTCCGTGCGCCTTTGCCATTTAGTCATCCCAGCCACATAACACGGAGACGTCTTCGGACAACGCTGAGTCTTTGGCTTTGAAACGGAGATGAGCACCACTCCCTAGAGTCGGGAACAACTAGCACATATGTGTGAGGGGAAGCTTTACTTTTACCTTTAGTCCAAAGAAAAGAAGTACTAGGGGGTGACATGATAGCAGTATTCCAATATTTGGAAAGTTGCCACAAGGAAGAGGGAGTCAACATATTATCCAAAGCATTTGAAAGCAAAACAAGAAGCAATGGATGGAAGCTAATCAAGGAGAGAACCAACTAAGAAGTAAGGAGAAATTTCCTGACAGTCAGAATAATTAATCAGTGGAACGACTTGCCTCCAGAAGTTGTGGATGCTCCATCACTGGAGGTTTTTAAGAAGAGATTGGACAACCATTTGTCTGAAATGGTATGAGGTCTCCTGTTTGAGCTCAGAGTTGGACCTCCAAGATCTCTTCCAACTCTGTTATTCGGTTATTTGTCTGTCTGCCTAGCCAAAGCAGGTGGCAACATGGAGTTGGCTCTGAAGCAAATCAGGCTTGGCCCAGGCAAATAAATCAGTATATGGAATCTCAGAATTGACAACCAAATTCCATCTCTAAAAGAGAAGGTTACACCATATATTGTAGCTACCATACTCTGCAGAACAGTAAACAAGAAAGCCACATTAAAATGAACTCATTTGTCACAACGATGCTAGGCGAACAACTAAGATTAAGTGTTGGTAGGGTGTGTCCAATTTTTCAACTTTCAATTTGCAAACATTAAAAAGGTAAAGGTTCCCCTAGCACATATGTGCTAGTCGTTCCCGACTCTAGGGGACGGTGCTCATCTCTGTTTCAAAGCCAAAGAGCCATCTCTGTCCAAAGACGACTCCGTGGTCATGTGGCCAGCATGATTAAATGCCAGAAGTGCACCGAACGCTGTTACCTTCCCACCAAAGGTGGTCCCTATTTTTCTACTTGCATTTTTTACGTGCTTTCGAACGGCTAGGTTGGCAGAAGCTGGGACAAGTTACGGGAGCTCACCCTGTTATGTGGCACTAGGGATTTGAACCGCTGAACTGCCAACCTTTTGATCGACATGCTCAGCAACTTAGCCACTGAGCCACCACATCCCCTTTGCAAAAATTAGGTGTGTGCAAAAGTTGGGACAGGCCTTGGGGATTGCAAAGAGATGTTGGTTACTTTGATACCATTTAGATGTGCTTGGTCAGTCACTACATAAACATCCTAACTTTTTAACATTTTGTTTGTTTCATTTGTTTTAGCAATCTCTCCCTTGTTTGCCCAGTTACATTGCTCTCCTGTGTGTTGTACATACTCAGGTCCCCTATTCTCCTTGGGTTAAAAACAGCTAGACCTTATTCCGAAATCGAAATTAGCTTAGTTGAACAATAGTTTCACTTTCTGATTGGAAAGCTGTTGAAGACAACCTCTTTTCAAGTTATAGAATAAATGATTAGGAAATGTAAAGGTTCCTACTACAAGGTTTTGTAAGTTGAAATGTCAAAGCTTTGCCTTCTAATTATTACTATTATTAATTACAGGTTTTTAATTTTCCCCTATCCATTCCCTCCTTCCCTCCTTCTCTTCCTTCTTTCCTCCCTTCCTTCCTTCCTTCGTTCCTTTGTTCCTTCCTTCCTTCCTCCCTCCCTCCCTCCCTCCCTCAGTCCCTCCCTTCTTCATCTCTGATTTATATTTTTCCTACTTCCATACTTGAAGAATATTCTCCTTTCTTGTCCACCACCAAGTCCCATCAGAAATGAAAAAGACCAGGTTCTCACTCCCTACTGAGAATCTTTGAGAAATATAAATTAAAATTAGTTTCAGCACATTGAATTAATTATTCCATTTATTGCTTATTATCGTGCTTTGTGGTTTAACGTGCCTCTGAACTGTTGATGGGATTAGAAAGAAAAACGAGAGTATCAACTAATTAAACCCAGGCTGCCAAAAGAGGCTAAAAAAGCTTGAAAACCTTGGGGAAAAAAAAAGAGGGAGAAAATTTATTAAGCTTCATTAAACGACCCTATGTAAAAAATTGAGCCTAGTTCAGACACAAGGTAAGTGCCATATTTCTACGGGGGTGGGGGGAGTGAATCAGTAATACATTAAATTATCCATTTTGAAAAGCTCAAACAAATTTTTTTAAAAAAATCATTTAAGGAAAAGATGCATTTCCCCCCCCCTGTAATTTCTCCAAAGTATTTTGGTAGCCTTGAGACCACATCCTGTTGCCTGTCAGTTTCATTACAATGCATGATGAAGTTGCATTATTTAGATGCCTGTTTTAACAATGGATCACTTCCTTTGATTGACATGGCTGTTGATAAGAACCGGCTACCTATCATCTCCTCTGGGCTTGGTGTAGCAAATATCCGTTTTTAAAATGCCTATTGTCTGTTTCTTGTCTCTTACCATATACGGCCTATTTCTTCTGCTCTGTTGTCCGTCATTAGTCACTTATCATGAGAGTCCATCACCTCTTTGGTATCATCTGTAGTTTGCTGTCAATCAATTTATCCTAACCAAAGACAATGTTATTTTAATTGTGCAGAGTGGAGGGTTATTGAAGAAGCATCTTGAAGTTCCCTTCCTTTCTGTGCCCTCATTATTTAAAAGGAGGCTTCTATTTGAAAATTCTGATTGGCGCTATTTCAATTTCAAATTCAAATTCAAATCTTTATTGTCAGTGCACAACATCTGCACAATGAGATTGGTTGAGCTCCCTCAGTGGACACCCCCCCCCAACACAATACAACTCACAGTGAAGACAGAAAATCCCTAACCCAATAAATCATATTAACAAAACACCCAATCCTATTGCACCAGTGTGAACATGTTACACATTGTGCCAGCCCTGCAGTCCATCATACTATGTAGTTATCCCCATTTCCTCCCGATCAGCTGGGACTCAGAAGGCAGAGAATAGATGGGGGCGGGGTCAGTCAGAATTTTTACTACTAGTTCTCCAAACTACTCAAAATTTCCGCTACCGGTTCTTCAGAACTGGTCAGAACCTGCTGAAACCCACCTCTGGACAGATGGTATAGGGAACAAAGCTGTTACAGAATGTGGAAGTAAGTCCTGCTAGAAATACTTCAAAACCTCTCCTAGGGGGGAGCATCAGAAACATACCGTAAAGTGGGCACATGGGGTCTCTCACAATACTTTGAGATGTGCCATCTTTTCCAAGCTGCAGCTGCATTGGTGAAAAGTGAGAGAAGAGAAGAGAAGAGAAGAGAAGAGAAGAGAAGAGAAGAGAAAGAGAAGAGAAGAGAAGAGAAGAGAAGAGAAGAGAAGAGAAGAGAAGAGAAGAGAAGATTATTGTCATTTTCTCATGGTCTCTAATATTCCTGCACACAAATATCAATTGATTGTCTCATGTCACCAAGTCAGAGATGACTCTTGGCCACCTCATCAAGGAGAGGAGAGAAGAGAAGAGAAGAGAAGAGAAGAGAGAGAAAGAAGAGAAGAGAAAAGAGAAGAGAAGAGAAGAGAAGAGAAGAGAAGAGAAGATTATTGTCGTTTTCTCATGGTCTCTAATATTCCTGCACACAAATATTGATTGATTGTCTCATGTCACCAGGTCAGAGATGACTCTTGACCACCTCATCAAGGCTGTCTGCAGAGGGGTAAAAAAAGAAAGAAAAGAAAACATCCATGCAATCAACCTCTCCCCTCCTTTTAGCTGTGTCATTGCACAAGTAAAAAAAAAAAGTGTGGACTTTCAACAGGATGTGGCTGCCATATTGATTTTTTTTTTTTTTGCTTCCTCCCCTTTTTTGTGAAATCCCTTGGACCACATAAATAGATTTCCTCCAGGAGCACAAGCATGCAGACAACTTCTCAATTAAACATTGCACCTCTGATATGCAGATTTTTCTGTCAAACTGTGTTTTCGTTTTGTTTTGCCTTCTCCACGTGTCCTTGATTTTTAACCTTTGGTTTTAATTTATTTAGGTTTTAATGTGTATATATTTCTGACGTGTGTAAGCCACCCAGAGTTACTTTATGGTAAGGTGGCTGTTAAGGATATTGTTGTTGTGTTACCAACCAGCAGAGTGTAGAGCACAGAGAAACGTTGCTGAGAGCAATGAATAAGAGATGTGCAAACTGGTTTATCAAAAGTTTACTTTATAGTGAAAAAACAATCTCATAGTCTTTAAATCAATCCAAGTCTTTGCCAGTTAAATCAGTCCAGTGATACAAAAATCTTCTTACCACACAAACAGTAGTTGATTAGAATAACAAACTCACTCTGGTTCACAAACCATGATAGTAGCAGATCCATCCAACGATGATAGCACAATGGTAGCAACTCCACACACTATGGTAGCTTATCATCAACTGAATACGTTACAGTTCCTTTCTTAAATACGTTTACAACCAGTGATTATCTAATTACAGCATGACTCAGCATTACAATGAATCAGCAGTAAAACTTTAAAGTCACACAATACATGTTCATATTAAAGTCACAGAACACATATATTGCCTGGACAACTTGTTAGGCTCAAACCATATCCTAACACTGGCTAATAAATGAAATAAAAAATAAAATAAAATAAAATAATAAAATAAAATAAAATAAAATAAAATAAAATAAAATAAAATAAAATAAAATAAAATAAAATAAAATTAAATTAAATTAAATTAAATTAAATATAAAATAAAATTAAATTAAATTAAATTAAATTAAATTAAATTAAATTAAATTAAATTAAATTAAATTAAATTTAAATTAAAATAAAATAAAATAATAAAATAAAATAAAATAAAATAAAATAAAATAAAATAAAATAAAATAAAATAAAATAAAATAAAATAATAAAATAATAAAAATATAAAGTCATACCTGAAAATCCTATATAGTAGGATTTATTCGGTTTTGAAGAAGATGTTAAAAGAGGAAAAGGTGGAGGGAGGCTCTGCCCAGCTGCCCGGACATCATCACATCCCGTTTTTTACCCTC
>NW_026844017.1:6536535-6580661 GCF_029531705.1 Pantherophis guttatus
TATTCTATTCTAGATTCTCAAAATTAAAAAAGGTTGGTGCATTAGCAGGTTTTAAATAAAATAATAAACAGAAGATGAAGATGGTAATGAAAATGGGACAACGGATCAAACAGAACCAATGAATGAAACAGGTTTTAAGACTGAGAACAATGTAAAATATTTTGAGTGTCACTATGACAAATATGAACACAATGTTATTTCAAAATAACTATATTAAAACATGAAATGGAGTTTAAAGAGACGTGTTAAGATGCGAAAAATATACCTGTAATTGCTGGGGAGAATTTCTGTGATAAATGTGCTGAAAATGAACGTTTTGCCTCGAGTGATGTTTTTGTTTCAGACATTATCTGTTTCGACAATTGATGCACCATTTAAACGGTGCCAGAAGTATATTTCCGACTAATTGTGGCAGAGAAAAACACAAGTTAAATATAAAGGGTGTTACAAGATGCAAACAAACAAAGAGGATTTGATTGACCTGATTTGAATTTTTTTTTTCCAGCCTGCTGTTTGGTTTGGACAAAAGAGTGGATACTGCTGAGAAATAGAAGACTTTTGGAATTAGAAGAACCAAACCTGAGATTTGGGTGGCATGGATATTTGTGATGTGATAAAGTCATGGTTTATCATCCCTTGGACTGCAAGGCGATCAAACCAGTCAGTCCTAGAGGAGATCAACCCTGACTGCTCTTTAGAAGGCCAGATCCTGAAGATGAAACTCAAATATTTTGGCCACCTAATGAGAAGGAAGGACTGACTGGAGAAGAGCCTAATGCTGGGAAAGATTGAGGGCAAAAGAAGGGGGCGACAGAGAATGAGGTGGCTGGATGGAGTCACTGAAGCAGTAGACGTGAGCTTAAATGGACTCCAGAGGATGGTAGAGGATAGGAAGGCCTGGAGGAATGTTATCCATGCGGTTGCGATGGGTCAGACACGACTTCGTGACTAACAACAACAAAGTCAAGGTTAATGTGAATTTTAAAAATCATTATTTTGGTATTTGGTGTTAAGCATCAGGGAAATCAGAAGTTCAAATGTATATAAAGATTTATTGCAAGCTGAAGCACTCTATAAGAATCTGAACTACTAATGGTCAAAACAATTTGGTGGTAGATAAGAGCCAAAGGAATTCAAGGTGAGCTGGTCTTAGGTCTCTTGTGGGCACAAAGGGACTCATGACTAATGACATGTTTGACCCCTCCCTCGGTCTCAGCCTGGTCATCCCCTACACCCATTTGACCCCTCCCTCCAGCTGGTCATCTCCTACAGTTAGGTTGTGCTTGAAAACAATTTTGTGGCTCTCAACACAAGAAGGATTTTGTAGATGAGAAATAACAGGGAAACATAAATAGCTAATCTAGTATGAGATACTAGAATTTTGTCATAGAGGAACAAAAAATAAAATCAAGAGGAGAACTGGTAGCACAAGGGTATAATTGCTAATGGTTTTCTTATTTAGCGCTATTAGCTGTAAATAAGCTATTAGAAAAAAAATAAAGTAGACAAAACAGTTTATAACCTTTGGTACTGTGACAACAGAGAAATTGTCTAGAATGTATAAAGGCACTTCAAATTATGTTGGAAACATGAACAACAAAAAGGGACATCTTATCATGCTGAGTAGACCTGTAAAAAAAAAGCTAGAAAATTTTGAATTCAAATGCATATAACAATTCAGAGATTTTTAAAGGTTAATATATAATTGAGACCAGAGACCAAAAGAGATCCCTTCTTTTCGGATTGTTGGACAAACGGTTGGGGGGGGGAATGAAGATTCAAATGCATACACTAATTCAGGGGATTTAAAAGATTAATATGCAATTGGAAACAGAATTTTTTGGGAGGGGAGATGGAAAAACAGTTGAAAAGACTTATACAACATAGTGGGTTGTTTTTTTTTTGTTTTTTTTTTGTTGTTGTTGTTTTTGGCAGATCACTGTATGCCCAAAGGTGGAAAGATTTGGCAATACCTACAGTGGCAAAATGGTTAATGAAGATGGTGGAATTCGCTGAGATGGCTAACCTGACTTCGATCAGAAATAGATTTATTACTGATTGGAAACCCCTTATGGACTTTTTGCCTATAACAGAAAAGATGAACTTACGATTTATGGCTTACAGCAGATGATTAGATGGGACAGATGATAGAAAGAAACATGCTACGTTGTAGTCATAGAATAAGCAGTAAATTTATCATTGTACTTATAACTACTGCAAAGGATATTGGAAGCTATTTCTCTGTATCTCTTTCTTTCTTTCTTTCTTTCTTTCTTTCTTTCTTTTATATTTTTTTACATTTTTCTTTCTTTATTTTAGATTTTCTCTTTTATTTTTATTTGTTGCTTAGTTTGTATTGATTTTTTATTTTCTTTTTTTAAAAAAAATATTTAATAAAAATGAGAGAGAGATGGAGGGAAGGAGAGAGAGGTGGGAGAGAGAGGGCGAGAGGGCGAGAGAGGGGAGAGGGAGAGGGAGAAAGAGGGAAGAGGAAAGAGGGAGGGAGATGGAGGGAGGGAGGGGGAGAGGGAGAGAGGGAGAGAGGGGAAGAGGGAGAAAGAGAGAAGGAGAGGGAGAGGGAGAGGGAGGGAAGGAGAGGGAGAGGAAGAGAGAGGGGGAGAGGGAGACGGAGAGCGAGGGGAGAGGGAGAGAGAGATTACATGGATTCAGCTAATGTCTATCTCTGGAATCTTCTTTATTCATTGCATGCACTTTGTCCTGCATCGCTTCAGCAATAACCTATTCTCCCAGGCGCAAGTTAAACTATTTGGTGTTTAGGATGCCAGAGGATTTCACTTTGAAAGATGTTTGCTCCAGAATGGAATAAATCTTAGTCCTTTTACTCAGCATTTTACTCTGCCTTAGATTTCTTATTCCTCAGATCGAATGCCTGCTGAAAGATAAATGGAAAGTCAAGGTGAACCATTTTTGATGTACATGGACAGGGAGCTATAAATTATATCAACCCTGGTCATTGATGTATCTGTAGAAGATTGGAAGCTGGAATTCAAAAGTTCTTAGCAATCTCCCGAAAATCACCTGTAGGCTAGCAATAGATCCAACTTTAGCAACTTCCTACTCCTAGCCGAGGTGATAAACTGCTTTCTCTGCCTGCTGGCAGAGAGGAAATACTCCTTGTGCTGACATTCCGGAGACCAACATGCTTCACTGACTTTTCAAGAGACGACGAGAAAGCTTGATTGATACGATAATGTGTCTGTTCCTTTACTTCTTGCCTTCCACTATACGAGCTATGATAATGGCATGCACGCATGAATGTGGAGACGCAGAGCTCCAGTGGGATTAAAAACACTTCCAGCAACACAAAACGAAAACATGCCTAGATGAGAGCCAATCAACTGACAAGGAGTAGAGGAACGTATCTCGTAAAATGATAAGCAATTTCCTTCCTGTAATAAAATCAAGGTTATGGGGGCTGTACTTATTTATTTATATCCTGCCTGGATTTTGTGAAGTTCAAGGCGGCAACATAAAGCATATTTTCCACATAACAATCCTGGGAGGGAACAATAACAGAGTTGGAAGGGACCTTGGAGGTCATCTAGTCCATCCCTCTGCTCATGCAGGAGACCTATACTAGGGATTCGAACTGCCGAACTGCCAGCCTGTCTGATTGACAAGCTCAGTGTCTTATCCACTGAACCACCTAGTCAGGCACAGGTAGGCTGGGCTTAGAGGGAGAATGAGTGGCCCAAAACAGAACCGCATTCTAATTTAACTAAAGCATTTTTTCATAGTAGTATAATGATGAAAATTGCTTATTTGTTCCCTATGACTATCATTAAATGTTGTACCTTATGATTCTTGATGAACGTATCTTTTCTTTTATGTACACTGAGAGTATATGCACCAAGACAAATTCCTTCTGTGTCCAATCACACTCGGCCAATAAAAATTCTATTCTATTCTATTCTATTCTATTCTATTCTATTCTATTCTATTCTATTCTATTCTATTCTATTCTATTCTATCTATTCTATCTACCTACTCTACTCTACTCTACTCTACTCTACTCTACTCTACTTTATTCTACTTCTATTCTACTCTACATCATTCTACTATTCTATTCCATTCCATTCCATTCCATTCCATTCCATTCCATTCCATTCTATTCTATTCTATTCTATTCTATTCTAATTGCTTAAAACACAATGTGAGCCAACAATTTTCACAGATAAATAGATAGATAGATAAATGAGAGATGAGAGAGAGAGAGAGAGAGTGATAGAGAGATAGAAATGATGACAGACATACAGACAAGACAGACAGACAGACAGACAGACAGACAGATAGATAGATAGATAAATGAGAGATGAGAAAGAGAGAGAGAGAGAGAGTGATAGAGAGATATAGAGAAATGATGACATACATACATACATACAGACAGACAGACAGACAGACAGACAGACAGACAGACAGATAGATAGAGATAGATACATGAGAGATAGATGAGAGAATGGGGGAGAGAGGGGAGGGAGTAAGAAACAGAGATAAATATTGATATTTCCTTATGTTTAAAAATATTTTCTGTGTTTGTCTCTCTGTGTGTTTATATCTGTCTGTCTCTCTGGGTATGTTTTACCAGAAATCTGTATTTTTTTTTAACAAAAAATCATTTGTTATTGCACAGAATCAATTAGTGGGGAAAAATATTGTTCTTCATTTTGCTTTATGTTTGTGTTAATTACTTCTTCAGGAAGCTTCAGAATGGAGAAGCTGTCCTTTTTTTTTTTGCAAAAAGCAGCTGTTGTGACAAAAAGAGAGCCAAAAAAAAAAAAAAAATCTGCTGTGACAGAATTGAGTTCAGGAATACACGCCGCTTTAAATCGATGAAGTACCGAAGTACGATGAAGTACCATTGTAATAGAAAGCACAAGAAACAAACAGCATTGGCCATAATGTCTTGGGATCAACTGGGAAATCTTAGGACAGCTGTTTAATGAAAACTACTAATACTTCTGTTCAGTGGTGGGTTTCAATTTTTTTTATTACCAGTTCTATGGGCGTGGCTTGGTGGGCGTGGCGGGGGAAGGATACTGTAAAATCTCCATTCCTACCCCACTCCAGGGGAAGGTTACTGTAAAATCTCCATTCCCACCCCACTCCAGGGAAAGGTTACTGCAAAATCCCCATTTCCTCCTGATCAGCTGGGACTCGGGAGGCAGAGAATAGATGGGGGGAGGAGCCAGTCAGAATTTTTACTACCGGTTCTCCGAACGACTCAAAATTTCCGCTACCGGTTCTCCAGAACTGGTCAGAACCTGCTGAAACCCACCTCTGCTTCTGTTTAATATGAATCAAGCTATAGTCAAGAGAATAACAGAGTTGAAAGGAACCTTGAAATTCTTCTAATCCAACTCCCTGCTCAAGCAGGAAACCCTATACCAGTGAGGGCTAACCTTTTTGCCATCGTGTGCCAAAAGCAATGGGGAGCATGGGGGGGGTCGAGCGTGCACGTGCCCACACCCATAATTCAATGCGCCCCGTCCCCTGTGCATGCACATGCGACCCCCCCATGTGCGACCCAGCCTTTGGCAGTTGATGGCATGGTGGGCCTGGTACGCCCATTTTTTGCCCTCCCCAGGCACCAGAGGCTTTCTAGAAGCCTGGGGAGGGCGAAAACGGCCTTCCCCACTCCCCCGGAGGCCCTCTGGAGGCCAGAAATGGCCTGTTTCCCAACTTCCAGTGGGCCCAAAAGGCCCAAAAGTCAGCTGGCCAGTGCACGCATGCGGGCTGGAGCTGATCTAGGTTCATCATCATGGCCCTATACCATTTCAGACAAATGCCTCTCCAATTTCTTCTTAAAAACCTCCAGTGATGGAACACCCATGGAAGTCTGAACCCTAGAAGTCTGTAGAGATTCTCAGTCATCCAGGTCAGGGTTGTCCCATGCTTGTTCCGTTCCCCATTATCTGGTCAGAGCTGAGGAAGCTTCTTGGATGAGAAGCGAAACGTCTTCAAAGAAAAAACAAGAAAGTCCAGTTGCCTCCTGAAAAAAAGCACCTTTGGGACAACCGTGACCTGGGTGAATCTCTGCAGACATTTAGCTATACAGTTTGGGATGAACACCCCTTGAATGGTGTGGGAGTAGGAATGGATTTCCAGAGGGAAAAATGCAGATTACAGGAACCAGAAGGAGAGGAGAGGACAGGAGAGGAGAGGAGAGGGGAGGGGAGGAGAGGGGAGGGGACGAGATGAGACGAGACGAGACAATTCGAGACGAGACGAGACAATTCGAGACGAGACGAGACAAGACAAGACGAGACAAGACGAGATTTGGTGCACAAGCTCTCAGGTACATAAATGTATGAAGGAAGAGTAAAGGTCAAGCCAGGTAGGGTTGGATGGATCATCAGAAACAAAGAAATGAGAAGTTTAAAGGACAGAGGCAATGCATGGATCCATGACGTGTGGGAAGCAAGGATTATTTGCGAGGACCCAAAGACATAGAGAGATATGGATTAAAGTATATCTCCCTTCTTATGTCTCTCCAGCCTTTAATTTCTTTATCTTACCACTTCTTACTCTTTTTTTCTGTACTCGGCATCAGGGGTGAAATCTACTTACCATCCTTACCGGTTTGGAAGCGCATGCGCATAACATGCATAACATGACATAACATGTCATGCATAACATCTTATGCATAACATGACTCTCATTCTCCAAAGACTTATACACAGCATTATCTATCTTTCCTCAATTTGAAGCCATTTACAGAAGAAAATACGGTACATTAAAGCGATCTCATCCAGTTATGGATTCATCGCATAGAAGCTCATCGGTAGTTTTACTTCTTTCAGATTGAGTGGGAGTAAAAGCACACACAGCTACACTTGCCACTCCGTGTGCTTCATTCACAAACATAATTTGAATCGCTTTTTTTGTGTTTGTGTGACGTGTGTGTGTGTGCATGTGTGTTTGTGTGTATTGAACCTACTGCAACAGCAAAATGTTATTTTAAATGTCAGAATGCTACCTGAAAAAGTAGCACAATTGCTTTTATGGAGTGATTCAAGTGAGCCAACTTAATTTTGGACAGCAGGAGCAACAGATGTTGTAGACAACGTTTACTTTCTCTTGTTGCCTCACAGAGATTAGCAGAATAACACAATTAAAACCAGTGTTGGGTGAGGGGAGACTGAAGGTGACAAGGAACGGAAGCACGCACAATTTCTGTGTCCTTGTTCGTGCTTTGTCTACCTGGGTGCCAGTCAGTAGTAGAATGCTGCCAGTTTAACCATCTGTTCGGTGTGTCCAATCATACTTGATCTATAAAGAATTCTATTCTATTCAATTCTACTGTAGGAAGTTAGCACTCGCCCCTTTCCTAGAGGAATGAAATATTTTGGGAAATATTAAAAAGGCAGAATATTATGTTTCCCTGGACGAGAAATGGAGAAGCATGTTTTAAAGAAGAAGCAGCTCCCATCTTCCTGCCCCCACCCTTTGTCAATGGTCCAGAAGCAGAAACTCAGTCTTTGTCAATGGACCATCATCTGCAACACAATAGGACCCATCTAGCAACAGAAACTAACACAATAGGACCCATCTAGCAACAGAAACTCACCACATGGCACCTGGGAAGATTATATCAGCCAGCAAGGCTAGCTAAGACCCCCACCCCCTGGGAGTCTGACAACCAATCAGGATACTCTTTCTGGGCCCCAGGAAGTTCAAAGCCAGAGAGGGCGTAAAACCTGGGGACTCACTGCGTCTCATCCCCCTTTTCTGTTCAGGAACTCAAGCCATGTGATCCTGTCCACCATTAAGCCATCTTTCCAAGCAGTCTCCATGTTTCCAGTGTCTTTTTCCCCACTTGGAGCTGAACCCAGGAGGATATTTCTTCCTACACTACTCTATATGATTCCAACTGAAGAGAATTTTTGTAGCTCAGAGTTGAACTGTGAGGTCCTTGGTGGTCTCTGAGCTTGGTTATTTTCTTGCAGAATTTTATTATCTAACTAGGTAGCAACCCCATTACACTGGCATACAGCCTCCACATGAGAGGTCAACATTAACACCTTTAAGTAAAAAATAATAATAATCCAGAAGATGTCTACATTGGAGGCTTCTTTATGTTTAGAAAAAGTTTGCCTTTCTTTTTCAGTTATGTAACAGAATAATAGCAGAGTTTGAAGTGTTCTACTTCCTGCTCAGGCAGGAAACTCTATACCATTTCAGATAAATGGTTGTCCAATCTCTTCTTAGAAACCTCCAGTGTTGGAGCATTTACAACTTCTGGAGGCAAGTTGTTCCACTGATTAAATATTCTAACTGTCAGGAACTTTCTCCTTAGTTCTAGGTTGCTTCCCTCCTTGATTAGTTTCCACCCATTGCTTCTTGTCCTGCCTTCATCTACTTTGGAGAATTGATTGACTCCTTCTTCTTTGTAGCAACCCTTAGCTATTGAAACACTGCTGTCATGTCACCCATGTGTCCATCTCTAAATTGATATATATATAGTATCAGGAGGAATATACATATATATATTCCTCCTGATACTTTAAAGCAAAGTTAAAGATACTATGGGGTAACTGAGTCTTGCAACTTGCAACTAAAAATCTGTGGCTTGATTTATGTTTTGTTAAGGAAGGAAGAATTTAAAGGAGAAATAGCAGAATGTAAAGCTTGGATAACCACGAGAAAGCAGCAAAATCTTATATTGGACTCTGTCTCTTTGCTGCCATCTAGTAGTCATATGCACAGCCTAACCTAGCAAGAAAAAAAAAATCCCACAGATTTGTATCATCACCCCAAACTTCCTTTCAATAATCAGATTCCTCCTATATCCAAAATTGGTCTCTTGCCCTTAAAAAATAGCAATAGTCCAGAATTGTATGCTTTCACATGTTACATGATTTTTATAGAGACAGTGTTGATGGAGCGACTAAGTCTCCATCCTGAAGACGGAACATCATGCTGGATTCTAAAGGTTTAAAAATAGTATTTGCTAGAAAGAGAGGACATTTTTTGGAAGGTGCCTCTGATTGGATCAGGATCATGGTCCAGGACGCATTCAGATAACAGAATAGCAGAGTTGGACTGGACCTTGGAGATCTTCTAAGCTCAAGCAGGAGACCCTATATTATTCCAGACAAGTGGTTGTCCAGTCTCTTCTTAAAAGCCTCCAGTGCTGAAGCACCCACAACCTCTGAAGACAAGCTGTTCCACTGGTTAATGGTTCTCACTCTTAAGAAATTTCTCCTCAGTTCTATGTTGCTTCTCTCCTTAGTTAGTTTCCATTGTTTCTTGTCCTGCCTTCAGGTGCTTTGGAGAACAGAACAGAACAGAACAGAATAAAATAGAATTTTTTATTGGCCAAGTGTGATTGGACACACAAGGAATTTGTCTTGGTGCATACACTCTCAATGTACATAAAAGAAAAGATATGTTCATCAAGAATCATAATGTACAACACTGCAAGATAGTCATAGGGTACAAATAAGCAATCCAGAAACAAAGTGGCATTAGACGAGACCCTCCCTAATTTGAAGATGGGAGGAGATTTCTACTTTCTGACTTGCAATATTCTACTAATGTAACCTTACAATAAAATAGAATTCCCACTGACAGGAAGTTTCTCCTTAGTTCTAAGTTCCTTCTCTCCTTGATTAGTTTCCACCCGTTGCTTCTTGTCCTGCCTTCAGATGCTTTGGAGAATAGCTTGACTCCCTCTTCTTTGTGGCAGCCCCTGAGATATTGGAAGACTGCTACCATGTCACCTCTAGTCCTTCTTTTCATCAGACTAGATATGGTGCTTCAGACAGAAGTTTCCCTTCTCTAAGGGTTGAAAGGGCATTTCAGTTATGGCTTCATCAACTAGATGGCTTCTTTGGAAACTCTGTTAAATGCTTCATTTGGAGCCAGTCCAAATTAAAAAAAAAATGAAAGGAAGATGTGGATTTTCCATTTCTCAAGCTGCAATAAACAAATGAGTAAAAAAAAAACCAAAACACCTGCATATTAATAAGAGATTGCAATCTAATCAAAACCCATTGCCTTCTGCTGCTCAATCAACGCATTGTCACAGAATACGTTACGCTCAGGCACTCTTAAGTGTTTACAAACAACTTCAATTGGAGTAATAAAGCAGTGTTGTCTTTGGAAGCACTTAGATTGTGAATTTTTAAGAATGGAAGGAGAACTTTGCAGACGATCAATCGGGACTTGGACAGCCCTACATCTTTTGAAGGGACACGGTGGCTCAATGGCTAAGACACTGAGCTTGTCAATCGAAAGGTCGGCAGTTTAGCAGTTCGAATCCCTAGTGCCGCGTGACGGGGTGAGCTCCCGTTATTTGTCCCAGCTTCTGCCAACCTAGCAGTTCAAAAGTACATAAAAAATGCAAATAGAAAAATAGGGACCACCTTTGGTGGGAAGGTAACAGCGTTCCGTGCACCGTTGGTGTTGAGTCATGCCGGCCACATGAGCACGGAGACATCTTTAGACAGCGCTGGCTCTTCGGCTTTGAAACGGAGATAAGCACCGCCCCCTAGACTCGGGAACAACTAGCACATATGTGCGAGGGGAACCTTTACCTTTACATCTTTTGAGTCAGAAGCAAGCTGCAGACATGACAACGGTTTCAAGGAAAACGTGTTCTTGGGTACACCCATGCACTTTTCTGAAAAGAAATCCTATTTAATTTACACAGCTTACTTCATTAAGAACTTTTTAAACCCATTCTCAGAAGACTGGATTGCAGGGAGTTGGCTATAGATTGATGTTTATTCTGGCTTATGGCCTTCCCTTTGTTTTCTCAGATGTTTGGACAATGGATGTTTTTTTAAAAAAAGTTTTTTTTTTATTTTTTTACAAACATATCAAATCAATGCGTGAACAGTGTGGCACTTGTCATACATTCTAATACAAATAAAACTAGTAAAATTAATCAATCAACTTATAGATTTCTGATAATGATACACAATTATAATAAATTGCAACCTGTCATTATTCAATTATTCCATGCTTTCTCTTATTGTTACTTTATTTTATTATATAAAAGTGTCTACACTAACATTCCCCCTTCTCTTACTTCTATCACTTATTCTAACTTTTAATCCCCTTTTACTGAAAAACATTTTCTTTCTATCCTACCTAACTTCTAGTCATGTCACCTACCTAAAAAAAAAAAGAAAAAGAAAAGAAAAGAGAGAGAGAAAAGCAAAAGCAAATCAGAAAGAAGAGAAATCATCTATCCATCGTCTCTTGTTCGCTTCAATACTTTAGTTGCTATGCTTTTTTTTTAATTTGCCTCCCACCTTTCTCTCTGAGATCTTTATCTCTATCTGTAACTGCTTCTTGGCTGTTCAGTGGATGTTTTTATCGTCTCTCCTTTAACACGAAGGGCAGCCCTTTCTTTCCCTCCCTCTCCGTTATGATAATATCATCATCGGTCCAATTCTACAGTAATCAGAGCAACTGGGAACCAGCTGTTCTTTTGCTCTTATTTCTCTATGGCTCCATGGAAACTTTGTAGCAAGAGTTCGGCTTTGTACAAATAAAACGCCAATGTTCCTACACCGTAAATTAAATGTGTTTTTGAAAGAATAATAAAGGAATGGGAATATTAGCTCTGTTGTGTTTGGGTGCCTATGGGAGAGATGTAAGGGCTAAGTGAACATGAGCTTCTTCTTAGGATAGTCCATTGACCTAATGGGCTATTATATCTCAATCACAAGACCATGCAACCAATTGCCAAATGCAAACATAAAAAAAGTCTAGATTTTTTTTATAAAGTCTCCCTCTTTCTCTCTCCCTTCCACTCCCTCTCTCCCTCTCTCTCCCGTTTCTCTCTCTCCCTCTTCCTCCCCCTCTCCCTCTCTCATCTATCTCCCAGCTTAACATTGTTAGTCTTCAAATTTAATTGGGAGGTTGTGTGTTGTAGGGGCTGGGTGGGAAATATCCTTTTCAGAAATCAGATTTTAATAGTTTATTTTTATAAGTATACAGTATGTCAGCATAGATGTTAACATTCTGGTTTGTATTATACATTTTATTTTCACTTTGATTTGAAAAAAAAAACAGAAAAAGGAAACCCTCCTTGAAAAATTGTTATGAGGAGTAGCTGCTAAGCCCCCAAGCCACCATTCCATGTGGCACTTAAAAAGCCCTGTGAAATAAGAGCTAAGAAGAGAAATGAAGAATTTCCCCCTGCTGTGGGAAAACGTTGTCTTTCAAGTTCTGCAGAAGTGAAGTCGATGCAAAAGGAAAACTTCACTTTCACTACAATTTCAAATCCTCACTGCTAAGAAATAAATCAACACAACTATTGAAAGCCTTCAATTCTGGGAGAATAGATAGCTGCTTTGGAACCAGCATATACCTTTATAGCGAAGATGGATGGTGGAACTTTGCATTTCATGGATTGGGGTGCTTGCTGATTTCCCAAACAAATATCAGGTAGTCCTTGACTTATGACCATGAGTAACATGCTTGTTCAGTAAATCTGACTCGACTTTTCTTGTCAGAAAGTTGCAAAGGGGGATTTCACGTGACCCAGGGACTGTCATAAATATGAACCAATTGCTGTGATCTGCCAGCAGCTTGCAGAGCTGGTAGAGAAGTTGGACAGCGATGAGGCTGAGGAAGAACAGGGGCCAATCCTGGAGGCTGCGGAAAGCCCAGACGAGGGCTCTGCATCGGAGGCAGAGATGGGGCCAGGGCCATCGGGGAGTGATGTGCGGACTTTGGAGCCTCCAGAGGCTGACAATAGAGAGGCAGAGGAACAGGAGGAGCCTGTTCCTAGTGCACGTATGAGAAGAGCTGCCAGAAGGCAGGAGCAGCTAAAGCAGAGAGGACGACTCGGGAGTAGGGCCAAGAGATGATTGGCCCCTCCCATAAGGCTTAAAAGACCAGCAATGGCTCTTGGCCTCTTTGCCGGAAAACAACCATTGAGAGAATTGCTTCTTGTTTGGTGGTAGTTATTTCTTCTGTTCTTGAACTGTTGCCAAGAAAAGCCTTTGGCAGTTTGCCTAATTATCCCAAGGTCAGAGATAAACTGAAGACTGGTGTTTTGAGGACTTTGCTTTCATTTAATTTAGAATACGTGGAGAATGAGTTAATTCTCAGCTGTTATAATAAAATCTGTTTGTTTTTTTGGAACTGTTTTGCATTTAATATCAACTACGTGGGCCTGGGTCACAACGCCAATTGCCAAGCATCTTAATTTTGATCATGGGACCATGGGGATCCTGCAACGATCATCAGTGTGAAAAACAGTCACCGGTCACTTTGTTCAATGCCGTTGTAAGTCGCTAAGTGAACTATTGTAAGTTGAGCCCCACCTGTATTTGAAGCTTAGTGATGTATCCTTTCTCCCCCTCCCACTTTTAAATCTCATCCCTTTGAGTTGGATTTAAGCCTCTCAATTTTTTTTGAGGTTCCTCTGTAGGTATTTTTGATAGCTGGGCCCTAAGCAAAAGGCTTTGGGCAATAGACATTAAAGCAAAGTCTCTGTTTTTTCTTCAGGCTAGTACAGGCACTTGGTGAGGCACAGAGTAGTAGTGTGTAAAAGAAAAGGGGATTATTTTACAGAATGATGATCTGCTGGGCAGTGTGTCAACCCCAAAGCTGACCTGATCGAAGCCATCTTAGAGCTTCAGTCAGGGGTGGGTTCTACTTACCTTTACTACCTGTTTGCATCATGCCCACATGTGCACGCTTGCTTCACACATGCACACGCTCTTCTGCGCATGTGCACATCAACTTTGATGACGTCCGGGTCAGTGGGCAGAGCCTCCACCTGGTTTTATTACTGGTTCTTGCAAATCGGGGGCAACCCACCACTGGCTTCAGTGTTGCCACACTGGAGCTAAGGGAATAGGGAGGGGGGAATTGAGATAGTTGGGACTTTGTAGCCAAAATAAAATACTTTCTCTTGGGAACCAAGGACATTCTCGCACCTGGTCAGAGGAAGGAGGAGTGATGTTACCAGGCAACTAGACGGAGCCGTGATTGGACCATGTGACTGATTGCTTTGACAAAGTGAAAAACTTGCTTTTAATTAGGTGAAAACCACGGAAACCCTCAGAGTTGGCTTTCACCAGATCTATGCCAATATGATGGTTTTCCCAGTTGCAATGTCTGGCTGTGAAAGTTGGACCATAAGAAAGGCTGAGGGCCAAAGAATTGAGGCCTTTGAACTCTGGTGCTGGAGAAGACTCCTGCGAGTCCCTTGGACTGCAAGGCGATCCAACCGGTCAGTCCTAGCGGAGATCAACCCTGATTTCTCTTTAGAAGGCCAGATCCTGAAGATGAAACTCAAATCCTTTGGCCACCTAATGAGAAGGAAGGACTCCCTGGAGAAGAGCCTAATGCTGGGAACGATGGAGGGCAAAAGAAGAAGGGGACGGCAGAGAACGAGGTGGCTGGATGGAGTCACTGAAGCAGTTGGCGTGAGTTTAAATGGACTCCAGAGGATGGTAGAGGACAGGAAGGCCTGGAGGAACATTGTCCATGGGGTCGCGATGGGTCGGGCACAACTTCGCAACTAACAACAACAAATGCCAATATGATATATCCAATAAAGTGATTCTTTAAGGAATCTAGCTGCCTAGGAGTTTTGCTTAGTATGGGTATATTACTTAGAACCCTAACACCGTGTTGATAGAAGAAAAAGAGTGGCGAGGGGGCAAAGTTTTATCTGAACAACAGTTTGCGATGGGATATTATAGCAAAGGCTATAATACAAATGTTCCACCTAACAAGTTTGGCATTGTTAAAAAAGAAAATGTCCTTACTGTTGTATGGCCAGAAACTCAGTTAGACTTGATTCTCATTGTCCTTGAAACCAGATTTAAATCAAGCATCTCGCATAGATACATTTTGGCATTTTGTTGCCCGAAATGACCATCGCCCAATACATTTATATTCTTCCCTGCAAAACAGGATTCATTACATATTGCCTTTTTACATCAAGAGAACGGGTATTTTCCAAGAAATCTAATCCTTGCCGAATCTCGGCCGTGGCTTTGCATTTCATACACAACTGAAAAACATTTGCACCTCAATCTGTAGGCTAAGATGTACTTTTGGATGTGCATCACATTAGGGATACTGAGTGCTCTTATAAGGAATGGACTTTCTTATGCACAGTTCATTTTGTTTTCGACTTACAGATATCGTTCCCGTTGCAGCAAGTGATATGCATATAGATAACTTTCTCCAGATTTGGGCACATTGTGGGGAAAAAAAGGAGAGAGATCAGTTTGTAAATTGACAGCATTCAGGAACAAGAACATCATATCCAATCCTTTGATAGCATTGTCCTTGTACGAATAATATTTTATTCCACATTTGAATTCCTAGCATAATCCTTTTTTAAAAAAAAATCCAACCTTTAATGCCTCATATTTCAATATCATAAAATGGCTTGAAAAGAATAAAATGACTCTTATAGAGTAATGGTCTTGACCATATCTCTGTAAGATTTTTATTTCCTGTTAACTATTACTTCATCTTCCTCAAACATGTGGTTTGAGATATTTTAAATTATATCCTACTGTTAAGGTAATAAACTCACTCACTCACTCACTCACTCACTCACCCTATCTATCTATCTATCTATCTATCTTACTTGCGGGACTGCCTACTACCACCAATAGCCTCCCACCAGCTGGTACGCTCTCATAGAGAGGGGCTCCTCCGGGTGCCGTCGGCCAAACAACTGGCGGCCCCCAGGGGGAGAGCCTTCTCTGTGGGGGCACCTACTATCTGGAACGAGCTCCCCCCGGAGATACGGAGAATCCCAGATGTGCGTACCTTCCATCGCACGCTCAAGACTTTCTTATTTCACCAGGCGGGCCTGGCCTAACTTTCTCCCTCTTTTTAAACATTTTTAATATTTTTTAGTATTTTTAATCATCAAAGTTTAAATTTGTTTTAAATTGATTGGGGTTTTAAATTTGTCTGGGCCAAACTATTTAATTCGATTTTATCTCTGCTTTTTAAATTTTGTATGTATGTATTTTATTGTTGGCTGTTCACCGCCCTGAGTCCTTCGGGAGTAGGGCGGTATATAAATCAAATAAAAGTAAAAGTAAAGTAAAGTATCTATCTATCTTCTCTCTTGTCTCTTTATCACTTGAGACTTTCAAGAAGAGATTGGACTGCCATTTGTCAGAAATGGTGTAGGGTCTCCTGCTTGAGTGGGGGGGTGGACTAGATGACCTATAAGGTCCCTTCCAACTCTGTTAATCTGTTAAATCTACACGACTGATTCGATTTTATGAACTTTTTTTTTTGCTGTTGTCAATAAGTGAATGTTGCAGTTGTTAAGTGAACTCAATGTTTGATGAGAGAGTGGGCCAAAAACCAGACGTAAAGGCCGTTTTTCACCAAAAGTTTAAATTGTGGTCATGTGACCACAAGATGCTGCATATACCCATAAATTTAGACCAGTTGCTGAACCACTCAAAATGTGGTCATGTGACTTCATGAGAAGGCAACCATCAGAACTTTGCAACGTGGGTTGTAAGTTCCTTTTATTTATTTATTTATTTTATTTTTAAATTTATATACTGCCCTTCTCCCTGAGGACTCAGAGCAGTGTACAGCCAGAATTAAAAAACATGAAGTACAAATATTAAAAACAATTAAAATATATATAAATTTGGCCCAGAATTAAAAATACAAACCAATTAAAACATTTAAAATTTCTTCTTAAGCCAGCCCAGCTTGCTGGAAAAAGTGGGTTTTAAGGGCACGGCGGAAGGCACCGAGGTCTTGGATTCTCCTTATCTCTGGGGGCAACTGATTCCAGAGGGTAGGTGCCCCCACAGAGAAGGCCCTCCCCCTGGGGGTCACCAACCTGCATTGATTGGCTGATGGCACCCTGAGGAGGCCCTCTCTGTGGGAGCGCACAGGACGATGGGAGGTCGTCGGTAGTAGCAGGCGGTCTCGAAGATAGCTAGGCCCGATGCCATGGAGCGCTTTAAAGGTGATAACCAACTCTTTTGGGAGCTCCATTGTAATTTTGAACTCCATTGTAACTTTGACCACCCAAAATGTGGTCATGTGGTCATGTGACTTCATGAGAAGGCAGCCATCAGAACTTTGCAACCTGGGTTGTAAGTTCCTTTTGGGATCTCCATTGTAACTTTGAACTTATGACCACTACACAACTCGTTGTAAGTCAATGACCACCTCTACTGCTTCCAAATATCTCCTGACTTCATATTTGATTTCTTTACATGAACCAGCTAGAGATACTCATATTGTGCAAAGCAATATAGCTAAACATGGTAGAGGATTGATCATATATATTTGGAAATGAAGAATGTGGCGGCTCTGTGATCTTCTGAAGCCATTCTAAGCCAGAACTTATTTTAGAACACCATAAAATAACATCTGCTGCAGAAAAATCAACATTTGAAAATGCCCAAACTATTTGATCTATTGGTTCAGATATAATCTATCTGGAAAGAATCTGGATGTTTTGGGAATGAAGTAGAATATTGTGGAATTGGGTCTCTCCAACAGGAACCACAGTTTAGACTGCCCTAATTTTGATTCTTCAATTTTGATAACGGTAGGAAACAATGCCTCAAGAGCCATTTAGGTGAACATGATTCCTGTGGAAAACCAGAATCTGTGATCTGCACATTTCTTTTATCTTTTTTTAAATCCATAGTTCAATAGTTAATTACATATTTTTGTTAATTTACTGTTTTTCATTAGCTTGCAATTAAAACCTAAGTAGGTTATTAATCATATTCAGAATCATTTACTAGTGATACTTTCCACATCTCCCACGGCTATTCTTAATTTGCATACTTTATCTAATTCATTTAAATATATGCAAATCTTTTAAAAAAGTAATTGTCTTGATCTAAGGCAATATTAAATAAAAAAAAAAGTTTAGATGGCAAAAATTATCCAGTTGGAGTAGGGAAAAATATTCTTTCTCTGTGTATGCACCCACACTGTAGAGAGATGCACAGAGATACACATATGTATTCTTCAAATGCGTTTTGAAAAATTCGCAATTTAAATTCATCTTACAGAGTTGTTTATTTCTGAAAAATAAACCCTGAGCAGTGTGGTCTTGGAAATCAATAAAGGTATCTGCTTGAAGTTATATACCTGATTTATAGCCATCTCTTCACATACTGTCCAGGGAAAAGAAATTCCCATTTAAGCATATTGCCATTAAGATATACTGTATGAAGCATGCTTGATTAGCTATCAATCATTTGCTTGTGCTCGTAGCAAGAAGGGAAAATGGAACCATGTCCAACTACGATAAAAAGAGATAAATCCTTGCATTGCCATTAGAGCTCCCATCAATTCCTTTTGGGACGTAATTGTTGGGACTCTGTTACAACTTAATGGAAATCAGCTAATTCTCTGGTTTTTATCTCTCTCTTTTTTTTTACTAGTAGTTCACTTTTAACTGAGTCTTCAATAATGTACATGCCATTTTTGCAATGTGGTCTCCATGCATCCCTCAATTGTTCATACGATGAACGATGGAAGGCACTAGGTATAATACATCTTGTCTAAGGAAAAGGAGGACAAAGGGTGATACGATAGCCGCCTTCCATTACTTGAGGAGTTGTTACAACAGGTGGAAGATTCATTAAAGAGAGATCCTACCTAGAACTAAGGAGAAATTTCCTGATAGTGAGAACAATTAATCAGTGGAACATCTTACCTCAGTAAGTTATGGGTGGCTCCATCACTAAAGGTTTTCACAAATGGACAGCCATTTTTCTGAAATTGTATAGATCCCCTGCTTGAGAAGGAGGTTGGAGTAGAAGACTTCCAAGGTAGTTTCCAACCATGTTATGTTCTATGACAGAGGTCTTCAAACTTGGCAGTTTTAAGACTTGAGGACTTCAATTCCCAGAATTCTTCAGCCAGCTATGCTGGAGAATTCTGGGAGTTGAAGTCCACAAGTCTTAAAGCTGCCAAGTATGAAGACCTTTGTTTTATGCTGTATCACGGAAAGTTTTTAGGAAAACTTAACTGCAGTGACATTGTTCATATCAATATTTAGAATAGAATAGAAGAGTTGGAAGGGACCTTGGAGGTCTTCTAGTCCAACCCCCTGCTTAGGCAGGAAACCCTACACCACTTCAGACAAATGGTTATCCAACCTCTTCTTAAAAACTTCCAGTCTTGGAGCATTCACAACTTCTGGAGGCAAGTTGTTCCATTGATTAATAGCTCTCACTGTCAGGAAATTTCTCCTTGGTTCTAAGTTGCTTCTCTCCTTGATTAGTTTCCACCCATTGCTCCTTGTCCTTTCTAGAGTCTCAACATCTTTTTTACATCGTGGCAACCAAAACTGAATGCAGTATTCCAAGTGTGGCCTTACCAAGGCCTTATTAATTGGCATTAACCCTTCGCGTGATCTTGATTCTATCCCTCTGTTTATGCAGCTTGGAACTGTGTTGGCTTTTTTGGCAGCTGCTGCACATGGCTGGCTCATATTTAAGTGATTGTCCACTAGGACTCCAAGATCCCTCTCACAGTTACTACTATTGAGCAAGGTACCACCTATACTGCACCTGTGCATTTTGTTTTTCTTACCTAAATGTAGAACCTTCCTTTTTTCACCATTGAATTTCACTTTGTTAGATAGCGCCCAATGTTCAAGTCTGTCCGGATCCTTCTGTATCTTGAGCCTATCTTCTGGAGTGTTGGCTATTCCTGCCAGCTTGGTGTCATCTGCAAATTTGATGAGTTCCCCATCTATCCCCTTGTCCAAGTCATTTCCACAAAAATATATGAATGGATACATTCAACAGTCTTTTATTTTTTTAAAAAAAAATCAAAGCTACCTAAGAAGCCATTCTGCTACAAGCTAAATTAGAATTCCCTTTACTATTTACCATTTTTTTTTAAAATTTGATTTATATGCCGCCCTTCTCCGAAGACTCAGGGCGGCTTACAATGTGCTCAGCAATAGCCTTCATCCTTTTTGTATATTTATACAAAGTCAGCCTATTGCCCCCACAAACTGGGTCCTCAATTTACCTACCTTAGAAAGGATGGAAGGCTGAGTCAACCTTGAGCCTTGGCAAAATTCGAACCCTGCAGTAATTGCAGGCAGCTGGTCTTAATAAGCTTAATAACAGGGTGCCTTAAACCCCTGTACTACCAAGGTATTTTGACTAGGTTGAAGACTTGACATCAGCAAAATCAATGTTTAAAGTTTTTCCTATCTTAATACGTAAAGCTACCTGTTCAGTGTTTCATTGAGGGAGTATGCATACTGTATAGTATGCATTAAAATATCTAGTATCTCCAAATATTTCATATGCCACGTCTGGAAATATTTTGTATTCTAGGCCAAGTGAAAAGGGGTATTTCAAGTTTCACTTGTCTTATCACCATCTAGTCTTACATCTCTAGTTTTACATCCAAAGCCATGACTGAACAAAACCAACGTTCTTTTTGATAAATGTTGAGGACATTCGAGTATGAATCACTTTGCTATCAGAGTTATTTAGAGAGCTATGGATCACAACTTTCAGGGTCTCCATCCTGAAGGACAGTCTGCATCCACAGCAAGGCTGATTCATGACTTCCTGACAAGGAAGCCATCTCCAGAACATGACAGACGAAGCTTGAAAAATGGCGTGTGGGTAACAGGAATGAAAACTCAACTCATCAAGTGACAAAGGTGATTTTTCTTTTTTAATCTGGTCTAAACTTCGATCCACTTTGCAGTCCTTTTGATTCTGCCTAGGGACAAGATCCGGGAACATTGTTTGCAGGGCTTACAATAAGCCTGATCGTGGTACAAGGTGATTTGGTTTTTTTCTTCCCACAAAGGCCCAACAAAAGCAATTTTAAAAACCCTTGTTTCTTAGTTCCACAAATCAAATATAGCAGGAACTGCAGGGATGTTTTAATTATATAGAGATGTATGTTTTTATATCAAAATAATGTGAAATTGAATGTACTGTAAGAAAGTTTAGGGTTAAACACCAGAGTCATTGAGTTGATCTTGATTCTTGGTTATAGTTTCAGCGCAGTGTTATGTCTTATGACAGGGGTCAAAAACAAGGTCTGTGGGCCAGATCTGGACTGCAATGGGATTGGATTCAGCCCATGGGACCATCCTGGAAAATGTAAGGGGTGGCCCACGTGGCTTTGGCCCAGTCTACCCAGTGCAAAGAGGAAACTTTGGGCCAGCGTGGCTTCGGCCAGGGGTGGGTTCTAATTTTTTTTACTACCGGTTCTGTGGGCATGGCTTATTTTGTGGGTGTGGCTTGGAGGTCATGTGACTAGGTGGGCGTGGCTAGCTGGTCAGAGTCATTTCTGGAAGGTCCTCGCACTTACGACCAAGTCTTCGCACTTACGACCCAACTCATTTGTTTGCTTTTAACACTGATCAGCTGTAGGACGGCCCTTTGAAGCCCTGCCGCAAGAGTTTAAACAGTTTTTTTTCCCCTCTAATCATCAGCTGGGACTCAGGAGGCAGCAATAGATTGGGGATGGGACCAAATAAAAGGTAAGAATAACGTGGGTGGGGGGGTGGGGGGTGGGAAGGCGGGGGGAGAACCAGTTTGGTGACGTCATATCGTCACCGCTATCGGCTCAGCTGAACCGGACCGAACCGGGAGGAACCCACCACTGGCTTTGGCCCAATCTACCCAGTGCAAAGAGGAAACTTTGGGCCAGCGTGGCTTCGTCCCAGTCTACCCAGTGTGAAGAGGAAACATTGAGCCAGCGTGGCTTCGGCCCGTTCTACCCAGTGCAAAAAAGGAAACATGCCAGCAGTTTGGGGAATGGCGTCAAGTTGGCCATGCCCACCCAGTCAGCACACCCAGTGAGTGGCATGAAGTTGGCCATGCCCACCCAGTTGGCCACACACCCCGAGATCAACCACAGCCCTGACGCAGCCCTCAATGAAATTGAGTTTGACACCCCTGTCTTATGGCATCTTAAGGACTCACTACTATTATTGTCCTGTAACATTTTAGAGATCACAACCACACTCACCGTTGCTGAAAACAGGAAATTGAGTACGATCAGAGAGAAAGGAAATTGCATAAACCCCAAACGGCGATCATTATCTTATGAACCAGGGTAATTAAGAAAAAAACAGTTGGATATTGGTAAAGACATCCAATTTATTAGTTTGGTAAATTAAACATGCCCTCTCTAACATCAAACTCAGCACTGATGTTTTTAAAGAATTATGGGTGATGTTATGAGGTTTAACATGGCTTAATTTCGCTAAGAATATCAAGCTCTGTAAAAATCCTGATATAATCTGGTTTCTGTTACAGTAAATATATACACACCAGCAACTCTTTTTTATTCTCTGAAATAAGCATGAAGTAATAAGTGATATTTTTTTTTCCTTTTTTTTTCCCCAATCCCCAGAAGGATGGGAATTTCAAAAAGCATGTGGTGCATTAAACCTCTCTGTCATGTGTATTGGGATTAGAAATGTTACTTCTCAGTAAAGAAGGAATGAAAAGACTGCTGGAGGCTATGTACTGAATGGATGGTTGAGGACCTGAGACGTTGAAATGTTCCTCCAGTGTCTTCCCAGAATCACATTTTTGTCCATTTAAAGATTGGACTGGAGGGGTAAAGCTGGGAAGGAAGCAAAGGATGGTTTAATATTATCCATGTCTCCATTATGCCCGTGTTTGTTAGTGTTTTCCTCTTTTTACTTTCAGTTGAATGCCAATAGAACAAGAGCCTGGATAGCTCAACAGACTAAAAGCCTGTTATTAACATCCAGCTGTCTGCAATTACTGTAAGTTCGAATCTCGCCAGGCTCAAGGTTGACTCAGCCTTCCATCCTTTCTAAGGTAGGTAAATTGAGGATCCAGTTTGTGGGGGCAATAAGCTGACTTTGTATAAATATACAAAAGTATGAAGGCTATTGCTTAACGCGTTGTAAGCCGCCCTGAGTCTCCGGAGAAGGGTGGCATATAAATCAAATTTAAAATATATATATATATTCTTTTTGTTGTTGTTGTTCAGGTATCTTGGTTAAGGATGAACATCTGCACCAGTGATGGGATTCAAATAATTTAACAACTGGTTCTCTGCCCTAATGACTATCTGGGTGGGCGTGGCCATGGTGGGCGTGGGCAGGGGGTGTGTCAGGCAGCACTTGGCCTCCTGCACCCCCCTGGGAACAAAAATGGGCCTTGGGGGGGCGCACCCCCTGCGCCCCATTTTGGGCCTAGGAAGCCTCCCTGAAACTTCCCGGGAGCGAAAATGGGCCACGGTGGGGGCACGCCACACTCCCCATGCCCCGTTTTGGGCCTAGGAGGCCTCCCTGAAGCCTCCTGGGATTGAAAATGGGGCATGGGAGGACTCCTGGAAGGGGCAGGGCAGGAAGGGGTGGGGCCAACCAGCAATTTAACTACCGGTTCGCCGAACCGGCTGAATCCCATCACTGAGCTGCACTTTTTTTCTCCAGAGTTAGGAATCAGATGCTTAAGAGGCTTATCAAAGTGAGGATTTCAATTTATTCACAGTTGATTCTGTGGCCTTCAACTCAAATTTTCATCATTTGTGGTTTTGTTTTTTTTATCCTGAGTGAATTAAAAAATCACCTCTATCCTTAAATTGGACAACAATTCTGATGATGAACCTATGGATTGTTGGGGGCAATAGGTTGACTCTATAAATGGCTTACAGAGGGCCGTAAAGCACTGTGAAGTGGTATATAAGTGAGTGCTATTGCTATTAGAACTGAAGAAGCTTCTTGGATGAGAAGCGAAACAGCTTCAAGGAAAAACAAAGTCCAGTTGCTTTTTGAAAAAGCACCTTTGGGACAACCATGCCCTGGATGACTGAGAATCTTCATAGACATTGGATTAAAAATATTGGATAGGTTCAGGTGCCTATTTAATTGGTATCGAAGAGAACCAATTTGATTCTCTGATTTTTCACATACTGGCTGCAAGAGAGTAAGCATACATTTCTTGCCTCAATGACAACTTGCCTTAGGTTAATCACGAATGTCCATCTCTAAATTGGTTTTCCTTTTGAAACTGCTTCCTAACATATTAAATAATTTGGAAACAGGTGTATAAAATCTACAGTCTTAATGTGTAGAATGTGTCAGGGTTCCAACTAACAACCCCAACGAAAAAAGACTCCAAGGCTTGAAGTTCCTCAAAATTCCATTTTACAAGAGATGTCATATTGGCACATCTGGGAAAACCCGAGTCTGAAAGCTTCCAGTTTTCCCCACCCAAAGGAAAGTTCAAGACCCTGCCCAGCACCAACATGTCCCTCACAAGGTCCAATCAAAACACCATCCCAATTGAAGATGCCTCCCAGTTCCAGCCCTCCAGGTGCAGGGCAAGACGTCCTTGATTCTCTGAGAAAGGAATGTTATTATGACTACATATCACCCATGCTCCATATACAATCCCCCCTCCCAATTTCTCACAGTAGTAAACTTGGCAGGCCTGAAGGCCTAATGCAAAAGATGGTTTCCAGGCCTAACGCCGATTTCAGTCTGACCTAAGCATAGTACATTAAATTAACTGCCACAATGTCCTTCCTGTCAATGACTACTTCAGCTTCAACCACAACAATACATGAACAAATAATAGATACTGTTGCTATTATTTCTTTCATATAGGCCCAATAATCAGGATGCAAGTCATGAGTATATAAACAGTATTTATTTCTTTTGTTTCTATTGCAGGAGAACATCAGGCAAGGCAAATAAGCAGTCCAGGACATCAGTATATATACACAGTAGGAGGAGTCAAAGGTAAGGAGGAGTCAGTGGGAGGGACAATTAATGTATTAATGATTAACCCTTACATGGCTTTAAGTATGTACATATAGTTAGGTATTTTCCACGTGTAACAGATACAAACTCAAGGTAAACCGTTCCAAACTCGATTGCAGAAAATATGACTTCAGCAACAGATTGATCAATGCCTGCAATGCACTACCTGACTCTGTAGCTTCTTCC
The DNA here is from genome assembly GCF_029531705.1 of Pantherophis guttatus. The sequence continues at coordinate 6,561,476 of NW_026844017.1, forward strand.
CCAAATCCCCAAAATTTAACCTTAAACTGTCTACTGTTGACCTCACCCCATTCCTAAGAGTTCTGTAAGGGGCCTGCATAAGTGCACCAGCGTTCCTACGGTCCCTGTCCTAATATTCCTTTTTACTTACTCTTTTCATGTATTCAAATTATGTTTATACTTTTACCTGTTATCTTATATATGCTTGACAAATAAATGAATAAAAATAAATAAAAAATAAAGAATGTCTATTACATGTGTTCCCATGAGTTATAGGTGCATCTCTATGGAGAATCATCAAAATTCTACAACGACAGTGCTGTGCAGGTTGATAAGGAGAATTCCTTCTAAGTTTTGCTTTTTATGCCTTTCGCTTTGATTTGGATTTGAGTGAATTTGCTCACTGCAGATCAGCCCTGTCCATAATAGATCACTTTCCTTTCTTATTCCTTCCCTTCCCTAGCAAGCAGAAAGTTCTAATGTGAAGCAATTTCAGTGCTATCCCGGCCTGTACACAGGAGGAATTGATGATCTGCTCTTTCACCTGCTTTTGTTCTCTGTGACAAATTGATCTGATAAACCAGAAAATTAAACTGTGTCTGGAGGAGCCAGACTGAATTCTGTGCAAAATACAAGGACGGGTTAGATAAGTAGTTCTAAGGCAGCAGGTAAGAATTCTGTTGGAGCTTAAAACAAAGCGAGATTAAGGAAACCTGAGCATTTACAGGTTGATGCCGAACCAAGAAACATTCAGATATTTGAACAGGGCAAAATTTAAAAATGTGCTTGTGTGAAGAGTTATTCCATAAGGGAAGAGTGTTTTGGGGAACGTAAGGAGGTTTGACTCCATTGAAGTTTTAGAAATGGCATTCAGGTTGGTCAGTTTTTATTGTCAAGCAATCTGGTCTATCTGAGGCTACAAAGATTTTTTCTTTTCTTTTTATGACCCCGTAATCTCTTTTGCTGGGGTGGAAATGGGGCGACTGAATGGAGCCGAGAATTTACTAGCTGGATGCCCTTTCTGACGCCTATGCAGAGTTCACAGCAGACATTTTTTTTCTTTGCGCCCTGGTAGAGAAGCATCTGTTGCTGCCTGGGATTGAACTCTCAACCTTCCGAGTGGGAGGTGAGTGTCTTCATCTCTAGGTCACTGCGCCACTCCAGGCTACAGAGAATGCAAGTGGCAAATTTTACCTGTTGATTGTTTCCAGACATGTCTTCCTTCCAATTCCCCAAAATTATACAGTGACGATTTTGGAGTGGCCAACCATTGATTGCTGGCAGCACAATTTTATTGTTGAGCAAAGAATTTGGAATAGAACTTCTAAAAACACCCATGTCCCTAAGACTTGTGTGTGCATGAAAAAAAAAATCATAATCAAGATAGGTTTTGTTTTACAAAACACAACAAAGGTAAGAAGGTCTCCCTGGAAGGCTATCTAAAGCTAAGAACCAGTGGTGCTCCCTTGTCCATTATGGAAAAGGAACAAGTCAGAGAAATACCTGTACTGCACAGGTAAAGGACAGAAGTCAATGAACTGGAAAAAGACGTGATGCAAAATCTGAGAACATAGCAGATGTTTTTGATAAAACTACTGTCAGGGTTCCAAGTAACACCCCCAACAAAAGAAGACTCCGAGGTAAGCAGTTCCTCAAAGTTCCATTTTATTAGAGATGTCATATTGGCACATCTAGGAAAACCCGAATCTGAAAGTTCCCGAGTTTTCCCCACCCAAAAGAAATTCCATATCCTTTCCCCTGCACCCACATGTCCATCACATGGTCCAATCAATTCACCATCCCAACTGGAGATGTCCCCCAGTCACGCCTCTCCAGGTGCAGGCTGAACGTCCTTGACTCCCAGAGAAAAGAATGTTGTTATGTCTATAGATCTCCACCAACTTCATACAACCCCCTTCCCACTTTCCCACCGTACTAAGTGTGGAAGCCCTGAAGATCCAAAGAAAAAGATGGCCTCCGGGGCTGACAACTATTCTTCACTTCTATTTTGCCTCGCTCCCCCTTTCTACCCTGTTTTCCCCAAAATAAGACCTCCCCGGATAATAAGCCCAATCAGGCTTTTGAGCGCATGTGCTAAAATAAGCCCCCCCTGAAAATAAGCCCTCCCCGAAAATAAGCCCTCCCCGAAAATATTAAACCACATGCACAGCCGGTCCCCACCATTTCTTAGGGTTGGGGTTGGGGTTAGGTTTGGGGTTAGGGTTAGGGTTAGGTTTGGGGTTAGGGTTAGGGTTGGGATTGGGGTTAGGGTTAGGGTTAGGGTTAGGGTTAGGGTTAGGGTTAGGGTTAGGGTTAGGGTTGGGGTTGGGGTTAGGGTTAGGGTTAGGTTAGGGTTAGGGTTAGGGTTAGGTTAGGGTTGGGGGGTTGGGGTTGGGGTTGGGGTTGGGGTTGGGGTTGGGGTTGGGGTTGGGGTTAGGGGTAGGGATAGGTGTAGGTGTAGGGGTAGGGGTAGGGGTAGAGACAGAGCTGGAAATCAGGTAAGACGGCAAGAGGAGTCCCGTCTTGCTCCATGCACCCCAATATAATAAGACCTCCCTGAAAATAAGGCCAAGCACTCATTTCAGGGTTCAAAAAATATAAGACAGGGTCTTATTTTTGGGGAAAACACGGTATATACAGTGGCAAACCAGGAAGCCCTGAGCTAATATTGACTACAAGAAGATGGCACTATTTCATGTAACTTGCCCAGGACGTAGAGTAAGTCATTCCTCTTTGATCCATGGCATGTTCCTGCTGAGGCTTTGTTGTTTCCAATGATGTACGAGAAGCTTCCTCCCCAGAAGCAAGCATTACCAGAACAGAGATGATTAGAGAATCTCACTTAATAGGTTCCTATTTGTCTTGACAACCATCAGAACGTTAATCCCATAAATAAAATGGAAAACATCATTCTGCCTTAGCTTAATATCACCTATCTTCATAGCTGCTCATCAGGCATGATTCTCGAGACATATTCATCATCTGTGATGTCTGGATTTTTTTTTTTTAACTGTAAAATTTTACTTTGAGGTAAGGGAAGCAGAATTGACACATTCCCCCAGGATGTAGCAGTTTTTGGAGAAATTGCTTATATATCTGTTCCTTCTCCTGCGAGTGTTATGGTTTGTTTCCATCATCAGTATTTAGTTCATCTTAATTAAGGCCCCTGTTAGGAGAGGGGCAGAGGGGAGAGAGAGAGAGAGGGAGAGAGGGAGAGAGGGAGAGAGAGAGAGAAGGAGAGAAGGAGAGAAGGAGAGAAGGAGAGAGATTATTATTATTTATTAAATTTATATCCCGCCCTTCTCCCTGAAGGGACTCAGGGTGGTGAACAGCTGAGAATTAAAATAACATACAATATAAAAGTTAAAATAATTAAAAAATAAATTAAATTAAACGACCACCCCAATTTAAAACCCCTAGCAATACAATTAAAAAACTAACCCATAAAACCTATTCAGGCCAGGCCGGCTTGCTGAAATAAAAACGTCTTCAGTGCCTTACGGAAAGTGCGGAGATCCGGAATCAGCTGTATGATTCGTTCCAGAGGGCGGGTGCTCCCACAGAGAAGGCTCTCCCCCTGGGGGCCGCCAGCCGACATTGCTTGACCGACGGCACCCTGAGGAGGCCCTCTCTGTGAGAGCGTATTGGCCGGTGGGAGGTTATCGGTAGCAGTAGGCGGTCTCGTAAATATCCTGGATGATAGAGATAGAGAGATAGAAAGATAGAGAGATAGAGAGATAGAGAGATAGAGAGATAGGTGGGTGGGTGGGTGTGGGGTGGGTGTGTGGGTGGATGGATAGATAGATAGATAGATAGATAGATAGATAGATAGATAGATAGATATAAACTATATAAAAACTATATGAACTATATGAACACAATTCAGGAATTCGATCCGAGATAGAGGCAGATATTTCTCTCTCTGAGCACACTGGGAATATATCTGCTGAACAAAACTCTGCATTGGCAACAGGAAGGGCATCCGGCCATTAAAACACTCTGCTAGCTCCATTCGGTTGCCCAGACTCCACTCCACAAGGGATTATGGGGTCCTTAAATGAAGATGATATATATAAAAACTGGAAAGATCTTGACTGGAAAGATCATGCAACCAATCCAGGAAATCTTAATACAAAACTTTAAAAAGATGAGGTTTGGACTGAAATAGGTTTCCTAAAAGCAACTCCTCATACAGCTCTTTTAAGAGAGACTTGATATTCTTAAGTCATTTTGACTCTAAGAAAATATTAAGAACATATCATTTTATGTGCTATTTCCAATATCAAAGCTGACTCTATTTATAATCTTCTCCCATACATTTTTGTTCTTCTACCATACCTGCAGACCAATTAATATGCCTCAGTTTGTTCATTAAACTACTCTTTTTAAAGATCTCATTTATTACGTTGGTTCATTTGCGCAGTCAACCAGATGTTCAGACTTGAGTTGGCATTTTTATCCAAGGACCTGGGATAGACAGATTTGGATGTTTGATGGTGTTAAAGATATCATCGCGAGGTGTAAGCTATTCCAAGTAAACCTGGTTTTTTTGCAATTGACTGATGATGATTTTGTCAATGCCAGTGGTTTTCAAATGGTGCTCCAGTTGTTTTGGGATTACGCCAAATACACCCTTTGTACTGTCTTCGCTTTCTTTTGCCACAGGCATTGTGTTTCTATTTGCACATCTTTGTATTTTGCTGTCTTCTCCAGTTCTTTCTCTTGTTATTCTGCTGTCTCCAGATACTGCCACGTCCACTATCCAGATAACACACACCATTGTGAAATTACTGTCACATACAAATGCCTAACACACATGCCACCCCCTGATCAGTATTGCAAGGGTTAACACCCACACCCTCACCTCCATTACCACTCCCCCTTACCTTTGACCACACCTCCCTGGTATTTAAGGGGCATACACGAGGTGCTGGGCAGTTCTTCAGCCACACTGTAAGAGGGTTGGATAAATAAATATGATTGAAACATATCATTGACTCTGAGTATTTCTTGGGCTAGATCCTCGTACATTAACAATTACAACTGCCAGTTCTTTAGCTGCTGTTGGTCATCTACTACATCCATACAACCTAGGACAGGCGTCTGCAACCTTAAATACTCAAAGAGCCATTTGGATCCATTTCCCACAGAAAAGAAAACACCGGGAGCCACAAAACCCTTCCTGTGCCTGACTATTTTTTGAGCGGCCACAAAACTAGCATATGTAGTTGAATTAAGTGTTTTGTTTTCTTCTGAAACTTTTCTTTTCTTGGATTTATCCATGGTTGGCCTACCGGGGGTTGAAAAGCTCAATAAATTGCGTGCTGGCGGGTGTCGCACCTTGGCGGTTGTGACGCATATTTTGAGTGACGGAGCCACAGCAGAGGGGTGAAAGAGCCACATGCGGCTCCAGAGCCGCAGGTTGCTGACCCCTGACCTAAGGTATCATTGGTGTAGGCCAGTAGTGAGATTCAAATCCCGGTGCTCCCGGTTCGCTATCGGTAGCGCATGGGTGCACATGCTTCCTTTGCGAGCACACGGCGCTTCTGCACATGCGCAGAGCATTTTTAATGATGTCTGGGTGGGTGGGCGGAGCCTCCCACCACTACTGAACCGGGAGCAACCCACCACTGGTGTAGACATGCAATATAGGGCAGGGGTGGGCAACTGTGGCCCTTTTACAACCTGTGGACTTCAACTCCCAGAATTCCTGAGACAGCCAAGCTGGCTCAGGAATTCTGGGAGTTGAAGTCCACAGGTCATAAAGGGGCCATATTTGCCCACCCCTGATATAGGGCATGTCAAATTTTTCAGCTTTCAATTCCCAAACATTAGGGGTGTTCAAAAGTTGTGGCAGGCTTCGGGGATTCTGAAGATATTTTGGTTACTTTCATATAATTTAGATGTGCTTGGTAAGTGACTATCTAAATATCATAACTTTTTAACATTTTGTTTGTTTCATTTGCAGATCCAAGCAGTTTGGCCTTTTGCAATCGACAGATGGAAATGTTGTCGATGCACAGATTTTCTAACTGCTGTCCAAGATTTTTTGATATGGTCTCCAGTGTGCCAATCAACACTGGGGTGACCATGGCTGTTTTATGCCACAACCTTTCAATTCCAATTTTCACATCTTGATACTTTGTGATTTTCAATTCTTTGCCTTCTAGACTGCAAATTCTGGTATCGCCACATCAATTATCCCCACTTCATTCATTTTCTTTTCAACCACAGCTAAATCTGTTGTGTTAAGGGCCTTGGTAGTACAGTGGTCTAAAGCACCCTGTTATTAAGAACAGCTGCCTGCAATTACTGCAGGTTCAAATCTTACCAGGCTCAAGGTTGACTCAGCCTTCCATCCTTTCTAAGGTAGGTAAATTGAGGACCCAGTTGTGGGGGCAATAAGCTGACTTTGTATAAATATACAAAAGGATGAAGGCTATTGCTTAGCGCATTGTAAGCCGCCCTGAGTCTCCGGAGAAGGGCGGCATATAAATCAAATTTAAAAAAGGGGGGGCAAGATTTGATCAGTTTGCATTCGGAAGTCCCACAATATTTTAACCTGTTCATTAATGACTACTTTTTCACACCAGTGTTTCATTACTGGCAGATTGTAATTTTTACAGATTACAATTTTTTACAGATGAATCATTTTCATGGACTAAAACATATGAAGAACGGTTGCAGGAACTGGGCATGGCTAGTCTAGTGAAGAGAAGGACCAGGGAAGACATGATAGCAGTCTTCCAATATTTGAGGGGCTGCCAAAGAGAGGAGGGGATCAAGCTATTTTCCAAAGCACCTGAAGGCCAGACAAGGAATAACGGATGGAAACTGACCAAGGAGCAATTCAACCTGGGAATGAGGAGGAACTTTCTGACAGTGAGACCAATCAACCCATGGAATAGAAGTTGCCTTCAGAGATTGTGGGAGCTTCATCACTGGAGGCTTTCAAGAAGAGATTGGACTGCCATTTGTCAGAAATGGTGTAGGGTCTCCTGCTTGGGTGGGGAGCTGGACTAGATGACCTACAAGGTCCCTTCCAACTCTGTTAATCTGTAATCTGTAATTTTGACGAGTGTGTTTCTGCTTCCTTTGCATTCGGTTGCAAATTCACAATTTGCCTTAACTTTAGCTGCTTCACCAGTAAGTGAATTTGTCACGTTCTTAACTTTTATTAATTCTAATATGTTCTTTAGAAACAGGCTGGTAACACGAGATTCACCACAGCTTTACCATTCTATTTTTTGGAGCAGCCCCTGTCCACAAACAGTCTATTTCCTTTTTTCTCTGATTTTTTTTTTAAAGCTGAGTATGAAAGACAGAGGGAGAAAACAGAAAAGCCATTTGCACGACTGTTTAAGACTGAAGAAAGCTGCACAACCAGAGAACAAGCAAAGGGGAGATTTGAAACTGCCCTCTCCTTTTTTCCATTCAGTCAATTAGCAAAGCAAACTTCCCTGTTCTTTAAAAACTTCCACTTGCAATTAGAATTGCCGAGAACTTGCTGACTGAGAGGTATTTGAAAAGAATATATACTTAAGGCAAGAGAAGAAACTAGCTGGAAATGTTTCTTTTTTTAAAAGGAAAAAAAAAACCTAGTTTCAGTTCCAGGACAGCCAGCAAATAGAAATAAAAGAAAACTACTCTGTTTTCATTCCCTAAATTTACAGAAACACCTTCAAAAGGTGACCCATAATTATTTTTGCTGAGACAGCACTTGAGGATGCCGTGTTAAATCACCAGTGCTCCCTCCGGCTGACCAATGGGAGAATACAGTGGTGAAATCCAAATTTTTTTACCACCGGTTCTGTGGGCATGGCTTGGTGGGCGTGGTGTGGCTTGGTGGGAGTGGCTTGGTGGGTGTGGCAGGGGAAGCATATTGCAAAATCTCCATTTCCTCCCCACTCCTGGGGGAAGGATATTGCAAAATCTCCATTCCTGCCCCACTCTGGGACCAGCCAGAGGTGGTATTTGCCAGTTCTCCAAACTGCTCAAAATTTCCGCTACCAGTTCTCCAGAAGCTGTCAGAAACTGCTAGATTTCACCCTGGGAGAATACAAAAATAACATAAAATCAGGGTCATCCATATAATTCGTTTTTTTTTTGTTTTTGTTTTGTTTTGTTTAAAAAAAAAACAGAGTTGGGAAATTCAAACCCACCAAGGTACGATTATATCATTCAGTTCAAAAGGGGGTGAAAGTTTTAGCATAACCTCCATGAACAGGTAAGGCAAAGCAACAGCCATGTTAATGGGGAATTTCGGCAGTGGTCAACCAACCAATGCAATCCTAAACTGTATTAATAGAGGAATAGATTCAGGATGGCGTGAAGTTCTAGTACTGTTTTGTAAAGCCTTAGTAAGACCACACTTAGAATACTGCATCCAATTGTGGTCACCACAATACAAAAAAGATGTTGAGACTCTGGAAAGAGTGCAGAGAAGAGCAACAAAAATGATTAGGGGCCTGGAGGATAAAACATATGAAGAACCGTTACAGGAATTGGGTAGGTCTAGTTTAATGGAAAGAAGGACTAGGTGAGACATGATAGCAGGGTTCCAATATTTAAGGGATTGACACAAAGAAGAGGGAGTCATGCTATTCTCCAAAGCACCTAAGGGCAGGACAAGAAGCAATGGGTGGAAACTAATCAAGGAGAGAAGCAATTTAGTAGAAATTTCCCAAAAGTGAGAGCAATCAACCAGTTGAATGGCTTACCTCCAGAAATTGTGGATTACTCTGGAGGCTTTCAAAAAGAGACTGGACAACAATTTGTCTGAAATGGTACAGGATGTCCTGCTCAAGCAGGAGGTAGGACTAGAAGACCTTGGAGGTCTCTTCCAACACTATTATTCTATGTTCTATGTTCTGTCTACCATCTCACCTGAATTCAACAGGTTCAGTCAGAATTTGAGATCAATTTCAGACGTTCATTGCAAAGAGGACATTAGTCAACCAAGGCATACAGAGTTTCAGAGAGATGGATTCTGGCGAATTCATGGCATTGATCAAGTATTCTGCCAATCCATTTGTGTCTGGACAATATGGTGCAGATGTCGAGGACATGATGCCATTTTGTTTCAGAACATTTTGGAAGCCATCGCTCTATCACTCCTCGGCCAGGCAGCCTGTCTGATCCTGAATGGCCATGCCAAATATCCCTGGCCATTTGGAAGAACCATCTGTCTCCACAAGAAAATCCCATGCCAAAAAAATGGCCTTGCAAAATCCAGGTGGATGTGTTCCCAAGGAGTCCTTGTTCAATTCCATAAGTGAGGATGTGTCAGACCAGACATATTTTATAACACCAATTGTCAGAGCTGACTTCAGCTAACTGTGTAATTTCCCTGTCCATTTTGGACTCTTTATAACATTCTTAACTTGATACCAATAAAGCAGTGGTGAACTCCACATTTTTTTACTACTGGTTCTGTGGGTGTGGCTTGGTGGGCATGGTGTGGCTTGGTGGGCATGGCAGGGGAAGGCAAAATCTCCATTCCCACCCCACTCCAGAGGAAGGATACTGCAAAATCCCCATTCCCTCCCCACTCCTGGGGGAAGGCTATTGCAAAATCTCCATTCCCATCCCACTCTGAGGCCAGCCAGAGGTAGTATTTGCCAGTTCTCCAAACTACTCAAAATTTTCCCTACCGGTTCTCCGAACTACTCAAAATTTTCCCTACCGGTTCTCCGAACTACTCAAAATTTCCGCTACCGGTTCTCCAGAACCTGTCAGAACCTGCTGGATTTCACCCCTGCAATAAAGGAGAATATTTCTAGCTTGGGGTTGGACTGAAGGGTTTTTGGTCCTCTCTGAGCTTGGTTGTTTTCTTGAAGATATTTTATTACTCAACTAGTAGTCTACAAGCACTGATGATGTCATGTAGTTGGGCAACAAAACATCTTCAAGAAGACAACCAAGCTCAGAGAGCACCAAGGACCCCTCATTCCTAACTTGAGGATACCATGTTGTCTTACTTTTTAGAGACTATTGCTTGACGTCCATGTGATAGAAATGAATCATGAGTTTTATTTTTTCATAGGAGAAGGAAAAGGAGAAACAGCAGGAAGAAAAATAGAGGAAATAGAAGTCTCTGGTGGTTCATTTTTCCAGGCGCTTAATTCCAAACGTAACTACTGTATAAATGCTTCTTTGAGCAACGGATTATTCTCTTGGTGTTCCTGGTACTATTTACAACAGACTGTAGCAATGAGGCCGTTTTGTTGCCTGTTATCTCCCACATTGGCAATTACGAAACGATACCTTTGTTGCACACTGATTACAATTCAGAATTTCTGAAACGCAGCTCATCTTTGAATGAAGGTAGAAACCACATTAGTGTAGAGTGAGTACGTGTGCTTGTGTGCATTGGACAGTCAATGACAGGAAAATAACATGTTTGGACTCAAAATTACATTCCTATTATTTCCTACACCGGAATTTTGAAATTTGTCTAAATTTTGAAACTTCCCAGATGAACGTCAAAGTTCCTGATTATACTCCATGGGATGTGGGAGTCTGGAAGCAAAACTCATAGGCATCGTGGCGACCAAAACTGGATGCAGTATTCCAAGTGTGGCCTTACCAAGGCATTATAAAGTGGTATTATGTGAAGTGTTAATAGCACTTTATAAGGCCTTGGTAAAGCCACACTTGGAATACTGCATCCAGTTTTAGTCGCCATGATGTAAAAAAGATGTGGAGACTCTAGAAAGAGTGCAGAGAAGAGCAACAAAGATGATGAGGGGACTGGAGGCTAAAACATATGAAAAATGATTGCTGGAATTAGGTATGTCAAGTCTGATGAAAAGAAGGACTAGGGGTGACATGATAGCAGTGTCCAAATATCTCAGGGGCTGCCACAAAGAAGAGGGAGTCAAGCTATTCTCCAAAGCACCTGAGGGCAGGACAAGAAGCAACAGGTGGAAACTAATCAAGGAGAGAAGCAACTTAGAACTAAGGAGAAATTTCTTGACAGTCAGAACAATTAATCAGTGGAACAACTTGCCTCCAGAAGTTATAAATGCTCCAACACTGGAAGTTTTTAAGAAGAGATTGGACAACCATTTGTCTGAAGTGTTGTAGAGTTGGACTAGAAGACCTCCAAGGTCCCTTCCAACTCTCCTATTCTATTCTATTCTATTCTATTCTATTCTATTCTATTCTATTCTATTCTATTCTATTCTACTCTACTCTACTCTACTCTACTCTACTCTACTCTACTCTACTCTACTCCTATTCTATTCTATCCTATCCTATCCTATCCTATCCTATCCTATCCTATCCTATCCTATCCTATCCTATCCTATTCTAGACCTCTCCTTTTTTCTTTTTTTCTTTTTTCTTTTCTTTTTTCTTTCTTTCTTTCTTTCTTTCTTTTTTTTTTGTATCTAGCATTCCGGAATAATTTATTTTCATCCTAGAAGGCATATTTATGTTGCTTAATCCATTCCTGTTTTCTTTTTATTTCAATGTATTAAGGAATGCAGTACAATTGTCACATTGTGCTTAAAAAAAACCCAAAAGTTGATAAACCCAAGTTTTATTAACCTATGATAAACCCAATTTTAAATGTAACCCATACTGCTTTAACCTCTGGAAAAATAATGCCAAACCTTTTAGATAAGTCAAGTGTTCCATCCCTAAATTAGGAAACAAACAAGTTTTTTTTTAAGATTATTTTTTTTTTTGAAGTGAACTGATCTAATTCACACTTCATTGGCTAATGTCAAAAGATCAGCGTTCGCACACCTTTCAATGTTGTGATGAGCACTGGGATATAATTTTTGCGTAAAAATGCATAAATGCTATCTTCAAAAAGATGTGTGTTAGAAAGATGTGCTTCAAAATACGATGGAATGTGAGTGAAAGAAACAGAGATTTAATTGCACAGAAAATCACATTAAATCAGAGTTAGGTTTGACTAGGTATTGCCACCTAGTTGGGCATCACCATAAATTGAACTATCCCCATGTGGCACTGGAATTGATTGGGTTGGGTTTGCCTAACTACACATGGCAAGAATAAGACAAAAGAAATAGACAGCAGGAGAGAGGAGGAAAAAAAATCTTGAATATACAAGATTGACAGGAGTTTTCAGGAGCTTAACAAGATACTGTCAATGGAGGTTCTCCATCATGCAGGTCATAATTGTCCCAAAGGTTCTTTTTTTCAAGAGGCAACTGGACTTTCTGGGGTTTTTTTTTTTTTTTGAAGACGTTTCGCTTCTCATCCAAGAAGCTTCTTCAGCTCTGTTTGGATGGTGGGGAATGGAAGGATTTATACTCCTTGCAGACATCTGGCCATTTGCATTCTTTTAATTCAATTCAAATTCAAATCTTTATCGTCAGTGCACAATATATGCACAACGAGATTGGTTGAGCTCCCTCGGTGCACACACACACACACACACACACACAAACACAATGCAACTCAGTGAAGACAGAAAATCCCTAACCCAATAAATCATATTAACAAAACACCCAGTCCTATTGCACCAGTGTGAACATGTTACACATTGCACCGGCCCTGCAGTCCATCATACTACGTAGTTATGATGTTATTTCTCATTCAGAAATCTGACAGCCTGTTAGGAAATGGTTATTTGTCTAACTAGTTGGTCAGGCAATATATAAACCAACAATGTATGTTTGCAGTCAGAAAGGTATTATATTGCTTTAAAACTGTATTGCATCATCCTGTATCCTGATTGGCTAAGCTCTGTAGCCAATGTACTTAAGGGAAGTCAGGATCATGGCTTCTGTGGATACTACACCATTTTACCTGCTTATTTGCTGTAACTCTCTACCTGATCTCTCTGCATGATCACTGCTTGATCATAGCTACATGTTGCTTTCTACTATTTATTGAATGCTTTGATATTGAACTTGTTCCTGTTTTGAAACTCAAGAAGAACTGTTTTATTGTGTATGACTACAACTGGTAAGAAGACTTTGTACTTGAAATATCCCTGGATTGATCTTTTAACTCTCGACTTATCTGTGTATGACTTGGATTGTTTTTGGACTTTGATTTACTTTTTCTAAAAGTAAAAGACTGCAACAACTCAGTGTGTTTGTATGTTGACTGTGATTGTTCACAACCACTCCCAGTCGCTTTTCATGCGTTTACTCAAAGGGTACCCTGTTCAATAACCTACAACATCGGTGATGAGCCAAGAATATCCTTAACACAGCCCACGGATAAAAACTGTTCTTCAGACTGTTTGTGCAGCTGGCTATGCTTCGATATCTCCTTCCCGATGGTAGGACGGTAAAGAAGTGATGACCAGGGTGAGTGTCGTCCCTGAGGATTTTCCTCACTCTTCTAAGGCAGCAAGCCCTAACGATCTCATCTAGTGGTATTAGGGGACAGCCCACAATGTTTTGTGCTGTGCTCACCACCCTCTGTAAAGTTTTTCTATCCACGGCTGTCAGACCGACATGCCATTTTAACGGGTTGTTAAGGTCACCTGGAAGTTTATCTGTGTCCTCAGGGACACCTGAGTGGTGCAAATGGGTGTGGAGCCTTTTTGGAACAGCTGAAAGGACAGTGTTGTAGATTGGAGATAGATGATGTTTATTTATTTATTTATTTTATTTTATTTCTATACCGCCCTTCTCCCGAAGGACTCAGGGGCGGTGTACAGCCTAATTAAAAACACAAAGACAGACAAAATTTAAAAATAATTAAAATTATTAAATAATAGGCCCAATTTATAAAACCCCAAATTTAAAATCCCATTTAAAACCAATTAAAATCTTTACATTGATAGCCCAGCCTGGCAGAACAACATGGTTTTGAGGGCACAGCGAAACACACGGAGATCAGAGATTTTACGAATTTCTGGGGGCAGATCATTCCAAAGGGCAGGGGCTCCCACAGAGAAGACCCTCCCCCTGGGTGTCGCCAGCCGACATAATTTGGCCGATGCACCCTGAGGAGACCCTCTCTGTGGGAGCGGACTGGCCGGTGGGAGGGTACTGGTGGCAGAAGACGGTCTCGAAGGTATCCAGGTCCAATGCCATGGAGCACTTTAAAGGTGGTAACCAACACCTTGAATCGCACCCGGAAGACCACTGGGAGCCAGTGCAGTTCGCGCAGGAGGGGTGTCACGTGGGCACAATGAGTTGCGCCCATAACCACCCGCACGGCCGCATTCTGGACCAGAATGTTGACATATCAGGACTAGATTCAGCAGTCCATCTGGAGTTAAAAGACAAAGGCCACTCTTTTAAAGACAATAAAGTCCATATTTTGGACAGAGAGGAATGCTGGTATGAAAGAGGGGTTAAAGAGGCCATCTATGTCAAAATTGAATGGCCCTCTCTCAACAGAAGGGGAGGGATACAACATCATCTATCTCCAGCTGTCTGCAAGGAGTATAAATCCTTCCCTTCTCCACCATCCAGGCAGAGCTGAAGAAGCTTCTTGGATGAGAAACAAAACTTCTTCAAAGACAAACCAGAAAATCCAGTTGCCTCTTGAAAAAAAAACACCTTTGGGTCAACAGGATACCGTTAAACGTTTCTTCTCGATGGTCAAATGTAGAATTCATATGTTCCTATCTAGGTCACTAGCACTGTGTCCTATCAGATTTGGAAAGGACTGGAACAAACAGCCGATGCAGAAAGAATTTTTGACACGATGAGCTTAATTAACTAACACAAATATTATAATTTATTGTCCCATTTTAATAACTTGACCTTCATTTGGTCCTTGGAGGAAATGCACAATAAAGACAAAAGACATTCTCAAACTGACGGTCAAAGATAAAGTAGGTCTTTTCTCTTAGAAATAACAATGTCCTTTGTTCCAGGCCAAACAGTCAGTTAATTGTAATTTAGTTTTCCGTGGTTGCTGCTCTTTTCTTCTCATTCAACTGGCTGAAATATCATTATGAACTAACAGCACCGGTTATTATAAAACTAAAGCAAACTTTTATATATCAGGGGATGACAAAAACATGTATTTAAAATTTACACAGCCATTTCAGGCGTACAGATAAATGTAATTGAGTAATAAAAATCTTATTTTTAAATACAGTATATAGGAACAGGGGGGAGGTGTTAAGGTGCATCGAAATTGGGAATGCGACTGGTAGGTATGATTCTGCTTTACTCAGTGGGAATTTTATGCTTTGGGTGTTGGAAGAAATATCCTTCTGGGTTCAGTTCCAAGTTGGGGGCAAAGACACTGGATTCATGGAAGTCGCTTGGAAAGAAGGTTTATTGAAGAACGGGATCACATGGCTTGAGATCCTGAACAGAAAAAGGGCAGAGATGCTGAGAGTGCCCTGGTTTCATGCCCTCTGTTGGGCTTTGAATTTGAGATTGTATTCTGATTGGTTGTCAGACTCCCATAGGGCCATGCAGGGGCAACTCTGTAGGCTGTCCTGAGTCTCAAGCTTGGTTGAGCCTGGCTGGGTGATGCAATCTCCCCAGGTGCCATGTGGTGAGTTCTGTTGCTAGATGGGTAGAGGGCTAATCCTACCTTTGTTGGATCTTGGGTGAGGGCAATTCCTACTATGGCTCTGCCTGCAGGAGGTAGATCTTTGTTATGTAGAAGAGACTGGCTCAGGCCTTAATGGCCCATTGACAAAGGTGGGGGAATGAGTTTCTGCCTCCCTTTTAGGGGAAATATTTCCCTTTTAATATTTCCTAAAATATCTCATTTTCCTAGGAGAGGGGTGGGTGCTAACTTCCTACAGGGGGATGAATGAGAAAACATATATTGGCCCCAGGAGTGAAATTTATTTATTTATTTATTTTATTAGTCATCTTTCTATGCCGCCCACTCTCCGAGGACTCTGGGCGGCTTACACCAAAGACAGTATACTAAATAGCATATTGCCCCCCAACAATCTGGGACCTCATTTTACCCACCTCGGAAGGATGGAAGGCTGAGTCAACCTTGAGCCGGTGAGATTTGATCCGCTGATCTGCTGAACTAACAGTCAGCTGAAGTAGCTGCAGTACTGCACTCTAACCACTGTGCCATCTCGGCTCATATAACTGGATTTAGCAACTGGAAATGCTACCAGTTCGCACCAGTTCAGGTGAACCGGTAGCGGCAGCAGCACGAGGCTCCACCCATCCACCCAGACATCGTTACTTCCTGGTTTTAACCAGGAAGTAACCTGTTTTTGACCCTCTGCACATGTGCAGAAGGCTTTGCACATGTGCAGAGGGTCCAAGCATGCACTTCCGAACCAGTAGGGAAGATAAGTCGATTTCAGCCCTGATTGGCCCCTAAGATTTTTCTCCTAAGTTAATGAGTACCAAACAGTGTCCTCTTTTGGAGGGGAAGGTGATGATAATTCTGATTGTCCTGTCCCAGAACATTTCCATAGACATCTTAATTTTTTTGAGAATAACTAAACAGATTTATAAGAAGAAGTAAACTCAGTAGTTTCACATAGGTGTCAGGAAGGGCATCCGGCCAGGAGATTCTCAACTTCATTCAGTCACCCCCGATTCCATCCCAAAACAAAGGATTAAAGGATCATCAAAAGGGGAAAAAATCCCTCAGTATTTCCAAATGGTACTCAAACGATTTGCATGAACTTGCATAAATATGGATAGCTTTATTTTCAAACCCTATTTGTCATTGTACCAATAAAGGAGAATATTTGTAGCTCAGGTTGAAATGAGGGGTCTTTGGACCTCTTATTTGTCATTGTTCCCAATGTTAGATTTTAAAAATGTTGACTTGAGTTATAGATTCTGAATCCAAGTTGCATCAACAGTCCTGCCTCCAGAAGACGTTTTGATAGGAAGGTGTAGTGTACATCACTTTACTTTTTTAACGCAAAGCAGCAAATCTACCAGTTTGTTCATTTAGCATGGAGGCATTTTTCACAGTGCATTCATTGCAATCTGTTTTATTTTTTTCTTTCACACTATTGAATAATGTGGCTATTGGTAAATTTGGTCATCTCATTACTTACTTCTAACTGATTATCATTATGAAAAAGTTAAAGAAAAATGTATTGGTTTTATGTGAAGTATCTATGGGGATTCACTGGTTAGTTTGGGGTTGTTTTTTTTTAATATTATATATAAGGATGATCTATGATAAACCATTGTTCAGCCTACTGGCCAACACAATCATAGAGCATTTTACTTAAACAGTTTTCAAAAACATTGTAAGAAACTTTATCATCAGCTGTGGTGGCGCAGTGGTTAGAATGGAGTACTGCAGGCTACTTCTGCTGACTGCCGGCTACCTGCAGTTTGGCAGTTCGAATCTCACAATGCTTCCATCCTTCCAAGGTCAGTAAAATGAGGACTCAGATTGTTGGGGGGCAACAGGCTGACTCTGTAAACTGCTTAGAGAGGGCTGTAAAGCACTGTGAAATGGTATATACTGTACGTCTAAATGCTATTGCCATTGTTCAAGGACTTTTATGACAATTGGAATGTCTGTCGGTGTACATGTGTGTTGTCATTATCAGTCTATCAGCAAATTGAACAATAAATAAATTCTCCCCAGGTATGCTTTGAGTAAGACTGCAAACTATACATATTCCAACGGCCTCACTTAAAATTGCTTCTTTGTGTATTATTTTGACTTATGTGCTACTACAGTCTTGAGCTAGTGGTGAAATCCATTTTTTTTAACTACCGGTTCTGTGGGCGTGGCTTGGTGGGTGTGGCAGGGGAAGGATACTGCAAAATCTCCATTCCCACCCCACTCCAGGGGAAGGATACTGCAAAATCTCCATTCCCACCCCACTCTGGGGCCAGCCAGAGATGGCATTTGCCGGTTCTCCAGACTACTCAAAATTTCCGCTACTGGTTCTCCAAACTACTCAAAATTTCCACTACCAGTTCTCCAGAACCTGTCAGAACCTGCTGGATTTCACCCCTCATCTGAGTGGTTTACAACAACATAAAAACCACAAAAAGTTCATAATATCTATGGGTGACAAGATATTTACCCTCCGCCGATAACTACTGGAGATATTTTTCCGTAATGATTAACTTGTAAAACTTTAATGGATGACTCAGCGTGAGAAAGCAGTCTCCTCAAAGAACCCAACGCTTTATAAACTCTGCATGTTTTGGATAAGACAAATAAAACAGATACGGAGTCTCAAGTGCTCTTTGTTTCAGAATCCCCAAATTATATAAACTATAGAACTGTCAAAGCCAGCTGAAGTCTCTTAGAAGCAACTAGATTTTAAATGCTGTTTCCATCTTGATCTCTCATGAGATTTTTCCCTCTATGCAGGTTTAAGCAATTTTCTCAATTTTGAAAATGGCATTGAAAATATATGAATCGGTCCTTAGGATATCTCTGCTGAGAGGCTTCTCTGTTTATGGAAAGAGAGTTTAAGAGGTTTATTTATTTTTCCTTTCCTTTTCTTTTCTTTTTTATTTATGTCTTGCTTCTTCTGCTTCTTTGGGTGATTATCAGGAAGAATTCCCACCTCTGTTTTTCTGGGCTTTTCAATTCCGATAAACATTCCGTAAGTGCAGATGCTTATCTATTACTTATCCAAGCAACTTAGCTCAAGATATCACTTTAAAAATCTCCCAAGAACAGGTGTTTACCTGTGATTTCCAAAGGCCCAGAAATTCATTGGGTTTAGAAATAACAATGCAGCCTTATAAAGCTATATTATAGATGGTTTCTTTTGAAGAAAATGACAAGGCGTTATAAGCCTTAATTAATCCTCATAGGTTGCCTGTGAAGGAAGAAGTTTTGTTTTTACTAACAAAGAAAAATACGGTGGAAGAAAGCCAGTGGCTTCCTGTTTAGAGGATGTGCAGAATGCGTGCTAAAATAAATACATTTTCTAGCCAGCGTATTAAATAAATTATACACCAGTAAAGAAAAACGGGCTGTTATCAGCAAGGTTACCAGTAAAGGTTTCCTTCAGTTGTGCTCAGTTGTGTTTGACTCTTGGTTGTGGGGGGGGGGTGCTCATCTCAATTTCCTAGTCAAGGGATCCAGCGTTGTCCAAAGACACTTCCATGGTCCTAGAGCTGGTATGATTACACACTGAAGCATTTGGAACACTGATGCCTTCGCACTGGAGTGGTACCTGTTTATCTACTTGCCTTTGCATGTTTTCGAACTGCTAAGTGGGCAAGAGCTGGGGGACTCACCCCATCATCCAGCCAACCTTCCAGTCAACAGACGAATAGAATAGAATAGAATAGAATAGAATAGAATAGAATAGAATAGAATAGAATAG
>NW_026844017.1:6580926-6623788 GCF_029531705.1 Pantherophis guttatus
ATAGAATAGAATAGAATAGAATAGAATAGAATAGAATAGAATAGAATAGAATAGAATAAGGAGTAGAAGTAGGAGTAGGAGTAGGAATAGGAGTGGAGTGGAGTGGAGTGGAGTGGAGTGGAGTGGAGTGGAGTGGAATGGAATGGAATGGAATGGAAGAATAGCAGAGCAGAGCAGAGCAGAGCAGAACAGAACAGAACAGAATAGAAGTAGAGCAGAGCAGAGCAGAGCAGAGCAGAGCAGAGCAGAGCAGAGCAGAACAGAACAGAACAGAACAGAATAATAGAGTTGGAAGGGACCTTTCCTGCTCAGGCAGGAAACCCTATACCATTTCAGACAAATGGCAGTCCAATCTCTTCTTAAAATCTTCCAGTGTTTGAGAATTCACAACTTCTGGAGGAAAGTTGTTCCACTGGTTAATTGTTCTAACTGTCAGGAAATTTTTTTTTAGTTCTAGGTTGCTTAGAACTTAGTTCTAGGTTGCTTAGTTTCCACCCATTGCTTCTTGTCCTGCCCTCAGGTGCTTTGGAGAATAGCTTGACTCCCTCTTCTTTGTGGCAGCCCCTGAGATATCTGAACACTGCTCTCATGTCACTACCTCTTAACTGCTAGGCCACTCCGCCCGAAAGCTAAGCTATAGTACAGTGCTATTTTTTCTGTTTTACTTCCTTGTTATTGCAGCTAGCTTAAGAGAAACTCTGAGCTAAATCTCGGAGAATTTTGTATTGTTCCTATTCGATACAAAATTACTGAACTACTGGACCGACTCACTCTAAGACAGTGTCCAATGTTCCTATCAATCACGGCAGACGTAAGTAGGCATGGCAAAAATGTTCAAATATTAGGCCATCTGTTTGGTAACAAAATTATCAAAGAAGGATAATTTTTTGGGGGTAATGGTTGATCAGGAAAACTGTTTTATGACAAAATACTGCAGGCATTCAGTAATTCCCTCGACAGTAGAGACAACTTCCACCATATGGGTTGTATCTATCATTAACCATAACTCCGGCATCTACAAGAACTGTAGGCAAAAGATTAAAAACGGGCCAATAAAACAGATCATTATTATTGAGGCAATGCTATAAATTATGTAAAGTGGTATGCCATTGTTAAAATCAACCCAAGTTAGGCCAAGTACCTTGGAGTATATCTTGAATTATTTAACACGTACGGGGATGATAATTCTGTATCTTTTATTGCTTGCTCTAACATGCACTTGGTTTACCCATAGCCCAGTGTTAGGAGGTAACGGGGGTACACCAAGGCACAATTTTTTCCTAATTCGTCAAGAGACTACAAAGTGCTGACGAAAAGTTAACTCTCGGTATATGTAGCAGACCGTTCAAGAACTCCACATCTTATTAACGATTAATGATCGTTTATCTCCACGGACTCAGTCTACAATTTCAGCGACGCAGTGTTCAACTTCTTCCTTATCTTGACTCTTCCTTTATCTGAGGCCATTCCCATGTTAGAAATCTGCACTAGTCTGAAAAGATTCTAGATCTTTATAGGCCCAGAATGATAGCAGTGTTAGCGTGAAAGATAGTGATAAGGCTGAGAAGGAAAACAGGAAATCTCGCCATAAAGATTTAACAGATGAGAGAGGAAAGGGTTTCCTGGTTGATTCACGAATAGCAATCAGAATAGAATAGAGCTGGAAGCAGTGGTGGGCTTTTGGGGGTTCGCAGGGGTTCGGGAGAACCTCTACTTAACATTCTGTGCAGTTCGGAGAACCCCCAAATCCCACTCCTGGCTGGCCTCTCCCACCCACCCCTCCCAGGAGTCCCCATGAGGCCTGTGGATGCAGGTAAGTGCAGGGCATGCATGGAGGCTCCGGGAAAACAGTCCTACCAGAAGTTCAGGAAGGCCAGAAACGGGCCTCTGGAGCCTGGGGAGGCCATTTTCACTCTCCAGGAGGCTCGAGTAAAATCTCCGGAGCCAGGGGAGGGCAAAAACATCCCCCACACACACCGTGGTGCAGGAGGCTGACTAGGCCATGCACACCATGGCCACACCCACCTAGCAAATGCACAGAGAACCCCTTGCTAAAATTTTTGAAGCCCACCCCTGGCTGGAAGGGACTTTGGAGGTCTTCTAGTCCAGCCCCCTGCTCAAGCAGGAGATCGTATACCATCTCAGACAAGTGACTGTCCAGTCTCTTCTTAAAAAAACCTCCAGTGATGAGTGCCCATAATTTCTGGAGGCAAGCTGTTCCACTGGTTAATTGTCCTCACTGTTAGGAAGTTTCTCCTTAATTCCAGGTTGCTTCTCTCTTTGATTAGTTTCCATCCGTTGTTTCTTGTCCTGCACTCTGGTGCTTTGGAAAATTTGCCTCTTTGTGGCAACCTATCAAATCCTGGAATACTGCTGTCATTTCCCCGCTTAGTCCTTCTTTTCTCTAGACCAACTAAACCCAAATCCTAAAACGCTTCTTCATATGTTTTAGTCTCCAGGCCTTTAATCACCCTAGTTGCTCTTCTTTGCACTTTTCCTTAATTCCAGGTTGCTTCTCTCTTTGATTCGTTTCCAACCGTTATTTCTTTTCCTGCCCTCTGGTGCTTTGGAGAATAATTTTTCTATCAGAAAAAAATATTCTAGTTTCTTCTGAGGCTTCCTGAAGACCATATTGAATTCCTATTTGTGAATTCAAAACTTTCCCAGAGATTTCACCTTAATGATTCACTGAGAGTTAGTTTAGTTTAGTTAGTTTATTTGATTTGTATACCGTCCTACTCCCGAAGGACTCAGGGCGGTGAACAGCCAAACAATAAAATACATAAATACAAAAAATTTAAAAACCAGATAAAATCAAATTAAATCATTTTGGCCCAGACAAATTAAAACACCCCAATAATTTAAAAACAAATTAAAATTTACATATTAAAAGAGGGAGGAGATTAGGCCAAGCCCGCTTGATGGAATAAAAAAGTCTTCACAGCGCGGCGGAAGGTGCGCAGATCCGGGATCCTTCGTATCTCTGGGGGGAGCTCATTCCAGATGGTAGGTGCCCCCAAAGAGAAAGCTCTCCCCCTAGGGGTCGCCAGCCGACACTGTTTGGCTGACGGCACCCGGAGGAGTCCCTCTCTATGAGAGCGTACTGGCCAGTGGGAGGCTATTGGTGGTAGTAGGCGGTCCCGTAGATAACCAGGTCCTAAGCCATGGAGCGCTTTAAAGGTGGTGACCAAAACCTTGAAGCGCACCTGGAAGACCACCGGGAGCCAGTGCAGCTCGTGCAGGAGAGGTGTCACATGGGAGCACCATGATGCTCCCATTACCACCCACGCGGCCGCACTCTGCGCCAGTTGGAGCCTCCAGGTGCTCCTCAAGGGGAGCCCCATGTAGAGAGCATTACAATAGTCCAGGTGGGAGGTGACGAGGGCATGAATGACCGTGCGTAATGAGTCCCGATCCAGAAAGGGACGCAACTGGCAAATCAGGCGACGTCGGAAACCACAGCCACTCGGTCTTGGATGGGTTGAGCCTGGGTTGAGAGAATGAGGGAGTGCCATGAAGGAATGAAGGTTGGGTTCTCAGTGACCACTTGATAGCTTTTCTATGACTGTCAGATCCTAACCTGGTCTTTCAAGACTTTCAACACCTTAATGAGTATACTAATAAAAAAAGAAGAGATTAAAGATGGTTTCCAAAATTCTGATCCTTCCCATAATTCTTGCATTCAATCATTGAAGTTTTTTCTTTGACCTGCCCTGCTGGAAGAGATTTGATAGGGCATTCGTTTCTAACATTTGCAGTGCAATTTGAAACCATTGTCTCCTTCCTTCCTTCCTCCCTCCCTCCCCTTCCTTCTTTCCTCCCTCCCCTCCTCTTCCTTCCTTCCTCCCTTCCTGTCTCCCTCCCTTCCTTATTTCCTTCCTCTCTTCCCTCCCTCCCTTCCCTCCTCCTCCTTCCTTCCTCCTCTTCCTTCCCCTCTTCCCTCCCTCCTCTCTTCTTCCTTCCTTCCCTTCCTCCCCTCCTCCTCTTCCTTCCTCTCCCCCTCCCTCTGCTCCCTCCCCCTCCTCCTCTTCCTTCCTCCCTCCCTCCCTCTCCTCCTCTTCTTCCTCCCTCCCTCCTTCTCTCTCCTCCTTCCTTCCTTCCTCCCTCCCCTCCTCCTCTTTCCTCTCTTCCCTCCCTCCTCTTTCTTCCTTCCCTCCCTCCCCTCCTCCTCTTCCTCCCTCCCTCCCTCTCTCTCCTCCTTCCTTCCTCCCTCCCTCTCTCTCCTCCTTCCTTCCTCCCTCCCCTTCTCTCCTCCTCTTTCCTCTCTTCCCTCCCTCCTCTTCCTTCCTTCTTCCCCTTCCTCCCTCCCCTCCCCTTCCTCCCTCCCTCCCTCCCTTCCCTCCTTCCTCCCTCCCCTCCTCCTCTTCCTCTGTCCCTCCCTCCCTCCCTCCTTTCCTTCCCTAACCTCACTCTTCTACAACTCTCAGTCTTTAGATCCTGTTACAGGAAATGCTTATTTGTCAGCTTTGCAGCTCCTGCTCAGTAGCACAGTCAAAGCAAGCTTAAGTAAAATTGGCAAGTGTTTTGGCAGCTTCCCACTTCTCTTTAGCATACGATGAGGCGGCCCACAAAATGCAATAGTGTGCTGTTCAATTCCATTCCATTCCACTTGTTTTGCTGTGGAACAAGGCAGTGATTCATTTTTTTCCCCACTTGTTCTCAACACTGCAATCTGTCAAGTATAACAATAAGCAGATAATCTTTCAGCTGCTCGGGGACTCAAAATGGTGAGCAACTAGTATAGAAACAAGTGTTCTTGGTCTGTTGTTTCCTTGAAGTTGTAACCATCCCCAAATGAGATAGGTAAGTAGATCTATAGAACTACAGTATAATGATCCATTTAACATTCTGCCTCCGTTTCCCCCCCACACACACCTCTTCTTCCAAAGAGCAAAACGCAGTTTGTCGATGAATCTTAGCAATCTCCACGCAGTCATTGTCTTTAGATCCATCGCTTGGCTAAATGCTTTTTTCAGAACATATCCATCAGCAATAAGTACTGCATATCATTTTGGATCCCGTGGTTTGTTTTTTTTTGGTGGGGGGGAAAAATTACCTGTGTCACAAGTCCTGTGAGCAGAAAAGCAGGGTACACATAAAAAAGGCATAACAGTAACAGAGTTGGAAGGAACATTGGAGGTCATCCAGTCCAACCCCCTGCTCACGCAGGTAGAGCTATACTAGGAAGGAAACACTAGAATTATCCTACTTATGAAAAAGGATTATAATTCCCACCTGTTTTAGTACCAGGAGGGACACACATTGTCTTCTCTCCTAAAACTGCTGCTGTTGCAACTGAAAGCCATTTCCGAAGATTAACAGTTTAACAAGTTGGAAGGGATCTTGTAGATCATCTAGTCCAACCCCACCCCGCCCACCCAAGCAGGAGACTCTACACCATTTCTGACAGATGGCAGTCCAATCTCTTTTTGAAAGCCGCCAGTGATGAAGCTCCCACAACTTCTGAAGGCAACGTCTGTTCCATGGGTTGATTATTCTCACTGTCAGAAATTTTTTCCTTATTTCTAGGTTGAATCTGTCCTTGGTCACTTTCCATCCATTATTCCTTGTCTGACCTTCAGGTGCTTTGGAAAATAGCTTGACCCCCTCCTCTCTGTGGCAGCCGCTCAAATATCCCCTCATCCTCTTGGTTGCTCTTTTCTGCACTCTTTCTAGAGTCTCCACATCCTTTTTATAGTGTGGTGACCAGCAGGAATCCTTCCTTCTCACAACTTTCTTTATATCTCCATTTCTTATATTTTACCATATTTTATAATGTTTTGGTAAGGCCACACTTGGAATACTGCATCTAGGTTTGGTCACCAAAACACACACACAAAAATATTGAGACTCTAGAAAGAGTGCAGAGAAGAGCAACAAAGATGATTAGGGGACTGGAGGCTAAAACATATGAGGAACGGTTGCAGGAACTGGGTATGTCTAGTTTAATGAAAAGAAGGACATGGGGAGACATGATAGCAGTCTTCCAATATCTCAGGGGCTGCCACAAAGAAGAGGGAGTCAAGCTATTCTCCAAAGCACCTGAGGGCAGGACAAGAAGCAATGGGTGGAAACTAATCAAGGAGAAAACCAAGCTAGAATTAAGGAGAAATTTCCTGACAGTGAGAGCAACTCATCTGTGGACAGGTTACTTCCAGAAGCTATGGGTGCTCCATCACTGGAGGTTTTGAAGAAGAGATTGGACAATCTTTTGTCCCAAATGATATAGCATCTCCTGCTTGAGCGGGGGGTGGGAGTCGAAGACCTCCAAACTAGTCCCTTCCAAGTCTGTTATTCTCTGAGGAATCCCATGGAAACCAACATACAAATGTAGAGAAAACATGAATGATGCTTATATCCAGAGGTGGGATTCACTTACCTTCCCTACCGGTACGTAAATGTGAGCGTGCGTGGCTTTCTGCATATGCACAGTGCTTGCACATTACGTCCAGGCGGGAGGGCGGAGCCTCTCTCAGTCACCACTGCCAGATTGCCTGGGACCAGAGAGAACCGGCTGAATCCCACCACTGCTTGTATCTCTTCTAACAATAGCATTACTTTAGGAACAATGTGTCTCCTGTTCCATATTATAGGGATTTCATGTCTTCCAATATTCTTTAAAATCACTTGGTTGGGAAGGAAGAAATCTCTTCAAGGCTTGAAGCATAGGAAGAGCTGCCAGTTCGCGATCTTCAGCATCCTTTCATCGGTTTTGCATGGCTCTCCATAATTTGTTCCACCCTATGATGCCATTCACTTCTACTAAATTCCAGACATGTTTTACAAGTGTTTTCGGCGATGGGTTTACAGAAATATCAAACAGTGCATTTTGGAACATAAAAAAAAAAAAACACCACCACCATCATAGTCAGCTCTGCATTGCCTTCAGTTGTACAATCTAGTAAGTTTACTTTATTGTCATTGCACCTCGTACAACAAAATGAAATGCCATCTTCAGTGTACATCATATGTAAGAAAACTATAAAAAATAGAACAAAAACACACATCCTTCATATTCTATACAATTGAATTGAAAACCCCTGAAATTGCATTAATACTGCACTATACAGTAGAATTCAATATACTGTATTTTTCGGAGTATAAGACACACCTTTTTCCCCCAAAAAAGAGGATGAAAATCTGGGTGTGTCTTATACTCCAAATGCAGCCCCGCCCAGCTTCTCAAATGGAGGTTTCAGAGGCTGAAAAAAGCATCAGAAAAGAAGCTTCAGAAAAGAAGCCCCCAAACAGAGCTTCAGAGGCTTTTTTTCGGAAGCTCTGTTTCGGAGGCTTTCAGAGGCAGGAATTTTTTTTTTTCTGAAATGGAGTTTCAGAAGTTTCAGAGGCAGAAAAAAAAAAGAGCAAGGCACAGAGCTCACAACCAAGGAACCTGTTGCTAAAATTCACCTCTGGGGACAGCTGATTGGGGATATTCTGGGAGGCCGATCCACCTGCCAGTCAGCTTTTTTCTTATTTTCCTCCCCAAAAACTAAGGTGTGTCTTATACTCCAGTGCGTCTTATACTCCGAAAAATATGGTAGTTACAGCCCTGGGACAGAAGCTGTTTTTCAGCCTATTTGTCCTTTTTTAAATTATCCTGTACCGTCTGCCAGATGGTAATAGTTCAAAAAAAAAGGGTGCCCAGGATGGATCTTTAAGAATGTTTTGAACTTTCTTAAGGCAGCGGGAGCTATAAAGCTCTTCCAAAGAGGGGAGAGAGCAACCAATGATCCTCTGGGCAATGATGTTGACCCTCTGGAGTGCTGTCCTATCTGCCACTGTGCAATTGGCAAACCATACACAGGAGCAGTAAGTTAAGATACTCTCTATAGTGCAGCGGTAGAAGGTCACCAGCAGTTTTTCATTCAGTTGTTGAATGAAACATTGAGATATACATCCAAACCACTCTCCTTGAACTTGAATTTTAGAGCCAATGCGAAAGAGTTTCATAAAAAAAAGCATGTGTGAATATGCAACTGTTTATGACTTTATGTCAGAGTTTCTTGCAAAAATCAAATCCAGAAGCACATGCAGATAACTGACTCATTAACTTCTTTATATTCATAATAAAACATAAAGTATATTTACAATACCAACCGTGGTTCTTTAGCTCAGATCAGCAGACATGTTCACACACAGAGTACAGCATAGAGAGATTAGTTTCACTTTAGCTCTGCACAGACTCAGAAGCTGCAGACTAAGACATGCCCTGGCTCCAGTCTGCCTCAACTCCCAATTGGCTGACTTTGTTACTATGTCCTATTCCAGTTGCTGAATATACTATGACACTTTATGAAATCAATAAATAACTAAATACATAATAAAAGTCCCATCTGCAGGGGCATTTACATTCCTGGCCTTGAAAGCATTGCCGTTACATGAGGCCAAATTTGATACATTTTCAAATATTTCACAAATTATAATGGGTTTTGACCATTGCCACAATTTTTTTAAAAAAAAGGATCCTAAGAGGATCCTGTTTAATATTTTAGATCAGGGTTATGTAAATTTGATAGCTCAAGAGGAAAGCATTGCTAATTATACAAACATGTTTTTAACAAGTTTCTACTGACCTTGATTATCGTGTGGTGTACAAATCACTCTACCCTGGGCTTCTAATCACTCAATTTAACTTGTAGCAAGAAAATACAAAGTATAAACATTTATCTACCAGAAAAGATTTTCTGGAGACAATAAGCTTTCTAGCTTTGTTATGTTCAATGAGATTCAGAAATATGTATATATATTTATGCACACACACACACACACACACACACATATACACACACGTATGTATGTATTGACCCTGTAATCCCTTTGTTCGGGGGAGAGTCAGGGCGACTGAATTGAGCTGAGCATTTACTGCTGGCTGGCTACCCTGATGTCTACATAGAGTTCGCCGCAAATATTTTTTTTTCTTTTCACCCTGAGAGAGAGAAATCTGCTGCTACCTTGGATTGAACTCTCAGCCTTCCAAGTGGGAAGTGATCATGTTTACCACTAGGCCACCTCCCTCCTTCCTTCTCTCTCTTTCTCTGTCTGTTTCTCTCTCTCTCTGTCTCTCTCTGTGTCTCTCTCTCTTTCTCTGTCTGTCTCTCTCTGTGTATCTGTCTCACTGTCTTTGTCTTCTCTCTTTGTCTCTCTCTCTCTGTGTGTCTCTCTCTGTGTGTCTCTGTGTCTCTTTCTCTCTGTTTCTCTGTCTCTGTCTCTTTTTCTGACTCTGTCTCTCTCTGTGTGTGTCTGTCTCTCTGTCTCTCTCTGTCTCTCTGTCTCTCTCTGTTTCTCTGTCTCTCTGTGTGTGTGTGTGTGTGTCTGTCTCTCTGTCTGTCTCTCTGTCTCTCTCTGTCTCTGTCTCTCTCTGTGTATCTGTCTCACTGTCTTTGTCTCTCTCTCTTTGTCTCTCTCTCTCTCTGTCTCTCTCTCTGTGTGTCTCTGTGTCTCTTTCTCTCTGTTTCTCTGTCTCTGTCTCTTTTTCTGTCTCTGTCTCTCTCTGTGTGTGTCTGTCTCTCTGTCTCTCTCTGTCTCTCTGTCTCTCTCTGTTTCTCTGTCTCTCTCTCTGTGTGTGTGTGTGTCTCTCTCTCTGTCTCTCTCTGTCTCTCTGTCTCTGTTTCTCTGTCTCTCTCGGCCCTCCATATCGTGATATCAGGAACTGTTCAATAATTACCAGAAAAGAAAGATACTATGGAATACCAGAATGCTGAAGATGTATGTATCAGAAGCTCAGCTTTCTCATCTCATAAGTATTAATTGCAGTTACCCCACACACACACCCAACTTTGCAGAGATGTTGGCACTGGTGAAAAGTTTCTTTAAAAAATGGCTAATGATAAAGGCATCCATTGCAATCCTTTAAGTCTTACTATTCCATACAAGTTCAACAAGAGAAAATTGTGTCCAGCACGATGACAGCTAATCAGCCTTTCTATATTATTCCATTAAAATACTAGCACTGAGATGAATGCTTAAATCCTTTTTTAATTCTTTCCAACCCAACAAAATGTTGGAAATAAACCTTTTGAGAAAAACCTCTTGAGTCTCTTTTTCTTCCTCTGTTCATCAGAAGGAGGAATCTCTGCAAAACTCAACAGAACTCAATAGACCCTCAACAGGGTCAAATTCAGTGCTGCAGATAAACTAGAAAAAGAAAGGCTGAGATTAAAATGGGCCAAAACTATTTTCCACTCCCTCCAAAATGTTTCCACAAAGCTTCCATATGGGTAAGGCATTCAGGGACCAAGTTCAAAAAATGGTTGAGTTATCCATTTTAAGCCCCTTATTGATAGTCGCGTGTCCCAGAGTAGAACCTACGCAGCTCTTATGTATTTGTTATAGCAAAGATAGAGTAAAGATTTGGAAGGGACCTTGGAGGTCATCTCCTCCAACCCCCTGCTCACTCAGGAGACCCGTATTAGGGATTTGAACCGCCAAACTGCCAACCTTTCTGATCGACAAGCTCAGTTTCTTAGCCACGTGCCCCTGCACACAGCATTCACAACACAAACATACAACATGAATAAAAACAGCTGTCCCCATTTCAAACAAGTAACTCTGGGTGGGTGACAATGGTTAAAATAGGTAAAATAGGTAAAAGCCATAAAATAGCAATAGCATTACATACCACTTTACGGTGCTTTTACATCCCTCTCTAAGCGGTTTACAGAGTCAGCCTCTTGCCCCCAACAATTTGGGTCCTCATTTTACCCACGTCGGAAGGATGGAAGGCTGAGTCACCAAAGACTGGTGAGATTTGAACTGCCAAATTGCAGGCAGCCGGCAGTCAGCAGAAGTAGCCTGCAGTACTGCACTCTAACCACTGCGCCACCATGGCTCAAATAAGTGCAGGATGTGTAGGCAACCAGCAACTATCTTCAATACAGGGGTGAAATCCAGCAGGTTCTGACAGGTTCTGGAGAACTGGTAGTGGAAATTTTGAGTAGTTTGGAGAACCGGCAAATACCACCTCTGGCTGGCCCCAGAGTGGGGTGGGAATGGAGATTTTGCAGTATTCTTCCCCTGGAATGAGGAGGGAATGGGGATTTTACAATATCCTTCCCCTGCCACACCCACCAAGCCACACCATGCCCACCAAGCCACCCCCACAGAACCGGTAGTAAAAAAATTAGAATTTCACCACTGCCTCAATACAACCACTTCCTGTGTTCCCACTGACATTCAGAGCCTGATGCCCTCAGGCAGAAGGTCTCAGGGCCTTATAAAAGGCCAACAATCGAATTTCCAGGGAGTGTCATGTTCCATAACAGAAAAGGCTCTCTTCCTGGGGCCCTCCAGATGGCACTCTTTAATGGATATTATTATTATTATTATTATTATTATTATTATTATTATTATTATTATTATTATTATTATTATTATTATTTTAATTTGATTTATATGCCGCCCTTCTCTGGAGACTCAGGGCGGCTTACAATGCGTTAAGCAACAGCCTTCATACTTTTGTATATTTATACAAAGTCAGCTTATTGCCCCCACAAACTGGGTCCTCATTTAACCTACCTTAGAAAGGATGGAAGGCTGAGTCAACCTTGAGCCTTGGAGAGATTCGAACCAGCAGAAATTGCAATTATTATTATTATTATTATTATTATTATTATTATTATTGTTGTTGTTGTTGTTGTTGTTGTTATTATTGTTGTTGTTGTTGTTGTTGTTGTTGTTGTTGTTATTATTATTATTATTATTATTATTATTATTATTATTATTAGATTTATATACCGTCCTACTCCCAAAGGACTCAGGGCGGTGAAAAGCCAAGAGATAAAACACAGAGATTACAAAATTTAAAAACGGTATAAAAACCTAATTAAATAAATTTGGCCCGGAACAGATTAAAACACAGATGTTTTCCACATATAGAAAGCATTGGTTGGTTGGCTGGTTGGTAAATTGGATAACTTTTAAAATTCCTGCCTCCCTTTATGGTAACACCAATGAGATAGTCCTTCGGACCTGTCTTCGTAGAATCATAGAAGTAGGGTTAGGCTGCTGGGGGTTTGAAGGGGTTCGGGAGAACCTCTAGCTAAGATTCTTCTCTTTTTTTTTGACAAGTTTTATTGGGTTCCCCCCCCCAATACACACCCACATATTTTTTGAAATAGAGTATTGACCATATCATATCATATCATATCATATCATATCATATATAATTCACGATATCCAAATATATTTTACTTAGTTACAGTTTCTGCCGAAGTGTTCTTTTTCCATATTTGTTAATCAAATCTTAATTTTTCTATTCTTATTTTTCCAAACAGTATTTTCTTTCACCCTCAAATTCTATTTTTTCTATTCTTAATCATATACATTCTCTTTCATTTTATTTTTTATTCATTCAATCTTTATCTTAATACATTTAAACGTGTTCGGGGATGCCTTTCTTCCATTTCATCTTTTTTTTTGGTTTGTTTTACAGCCATCTTTCTTCTCTTCCTCTTCCTCTCCCTCCCTTCTTTTGTCCTTCCTACCTTCTTCTTCCCACCTCCTCTAGCTAAGATTCTGTGCAGTTAGGAGAACCCCCAAATCCCACTCCTGGCTGACCCCGCCCACCCTGTCCGGCCCCTCCCAGGAGTCCCCACACAGCCTGTTTTGGTTGCAGGTAAGTGCAGGGCGTGCGTGAAGGCTCAGGGAAGGTGAAAAATGGGCCTATTGGAAGTTCCAGAGGGCCTCCAGAGCCTGGGAAGGCCATTTTCACCCTCCTGGAGGTTTGAGAAAAGCCTCTGGAGCCTGGGGAGGTCAAACCCCCCACCCACCCTGCTGTGGTGCAGAAGGCTGACTAGGCCTCACCCACCATGGCCACGCCCACCCAGCATCCTGGCAAAGAACCCCTTGCTAAAAATTTTAAAGCCCACCCCTACATAGAAGGATTGTCAAGTCCAACACTTTGTGGGCTAAAGGACTCACTAAACCATCCCTGAAAAATGACTATCCAGTTTCTGTTTGAAAAGCTCCAGTGAAGGGGAAGAAACGACTTCCTGCAGCAATCTGTTCCACTGATTGACTGCTTTTATGAACAAGAAGTTCTTCCTAATATCTAATCTGTATCTTCATGCTTGAAGTTTCACCGCATTCGTTCTAGTCTTACTCTCTGGAGCAAGTGAGAAGATGTTAGGAGGCTCTACAATATGACAGCTCTTCAGATGTCTGAAGACAGCTAACATGTCCCCTCTCAACCTTCCATTACCCTGTCAATGCCCTGGGATTCTTTTGCATTCCCTCAACACTCAATCTTCTCTTTTCTTGAAGTAGCTTCGTAGCTACACACCTCCAAGGACAATGATGGAATTAAGAAATAGCTACAGTGTCTTCAGCACCCCAGTAACAATAGGACATCTGTGCCTTAGAAAATGACACGGACCCCCAGAAGCGTGACAGCTCAAGCATGTGCTTTAGCAATGAATCCTGCCTGTGAGCAGTCTGTGTCAGAGCAATTAAGCCCCAGATCCTGGCTCCATGGGACAAAAGCAACCAGCTGAGACGGGACACCAAACACAGCTCAAAATGCACCACGTGGAATGGCTGGAAGCTGAGAGATGGCAGTCAGCCAAAAGAATGGAGCATACTTTTGAGATGGTTTATGTGTGTGTGTACAATTATGCAAAGGGATGCAGGAAAAAAATGAGGGAGGGAGGGAGGGAGGGAAGGAAGGAAGGAGGAAGGAAGGAAGGAAGGAAGGAAGGAAGGAAGGAAGGAAGGAAGAAGGAAGGAAGGAAGGAAGGAAGGAAGGAAGGAGGGAGGGAGGGAGGGAGGAAGGAAGGAAAGGAAGGAAGGAAGGAAGGAAGGAAGGAAGGAAGGAAGGAAGGAAGATATTCTATGGATATTAGATGATACAAAACACAACCAAATTTAAAAAGTTAGAAATCTATCGGCCGTTGAATATAAAGTACATGCAAAAAGTATATTTCACTATGATCAGTTATGCCGTGGTGGCGCAGTGGTTAGAGTGCAGTACTGCAGGCTACTTCTGCTGACTGCCAGTTGCCTGCAATTTGGCAGTTCGAATCTCACCAGGCTCAAGGTTGACTCAGCTTTCCATCCTTCTGAGGTCAGTAAAATGAGGACCCAGATTGTTGGGGGCAAGACGCTGACTCTGTAAACCACTTAAAGAGGGCTGTAAAAGCACTGTGAAGCGATATATAAATCTAGGTGCTGTTGCTATTGCCGTGGGGACAGACTGCTCTTGACTTCTTATCAAGGCAGGATTCATTGCTAATGCACGTGCTTAAGATCAGCAACGTTGGCTCGGTGTCTTATTTCTTAATGTTAGACCAATGTTGGAAGGGAGATTCAGAAATTTTCTAAGAACCATCGATATCCTTTTGGTTAAGTCTTTAAATCCAGTGCTTTCTGTGGCTAATAAAAATATAATCATTGGCCCAAGAGTTCCTGTCATCTCTCTCCACATCTGGTAGGGATGATGGAGGTGTATAAGTTAACACATCTGAAAAACATCTGGCTGGGAAAATCAAGTGTGTAGGACTGCAGAACAGAAAAAAAAAAGTTTCTCTAAGGGAGGGAAGATCATCAGTTAAAGTCCTTGAAAATTTAGGACATTTGGAGGCTAAAACATATGAAGAACAGTTGCAGGAATTGGGTATGTCTAGTTTAATGAAAAAAAGAAGAAGAACTAGGGGAGACATGATAGCACTGTTCCAATATCTCAGGGACTGCCACAAAGAAGAAGGAGTTAAGCTATCCTCCAAAGCAGCTGAAGGCAGGACAAGAAGCAATGGATGGAAACTCATCAAGGAGAGAAGCAACCTAGAACTAAAGAGAAATTTCCTGACAGTGAGAACAATTAATCAGTGGAACAACCTGCCTCCAGAAGTTGTGGATGCTTCATCACTGGAGGTTTTTAAGGAAAGATTGGATAACCATTTGTCTGAAATGGGATAGGGTCTCCTGCTTGGGCAGTGGGTTGGACTAGAAGTCCCTTCCAACTCTGATATTCCATTATTCTGAAACCGATGCAGACAAGGTCAACTAACAGTGACATTTTTCTGACCTTGGCCTTTTTTTGTTGTTGTTGTTGTTGTTTTTTCCTGGGGTTGCCTCTCAAATACAAAACAGAGCTCAAAAACCCACAAAAAGAATTCGAGGATCAGTTTCCTTCTCAGCCATCGGAAAATATACACAGCCTACGAAATGGTAATTGGAACATTTCCTGATCCTGGAAACCGGATCTAAGGCGAGAAGGGAGGCTGAACGATTAAGCGTCGTATTTCGATGTGCGATATGCCAAACTGAACGAGATTCGCTTTTTCTGTGGTCCTGCAAGCTGATCTTCACAGGCAGCTCTTTCTTCCTTTACAAGGAAGATGAGGAGCGTGACATTAAGAGAGCAAGATCGATCCAGTCATGCAATAAGAGTGCAAAGCCAAAGAGACTCCTTGATGCAAATCAACAATCAGCTAGAACTTATTAAAATCATTTCCGTCTCTCGAGAGCATTTCACTGATTTGTTTTCTAGATAGCCGTATATTCCTCAGAAGGGCTGATTGGATTGTGCTTTCATAAAATGGGGGGGAGGAGGGGAATATCTTTGAATTGAAGACTGGCGTGTGAATTTTTTTTTTATTACCATTTTTTAAAACCTGAGGATTAAAGAAAGTAACTTTTTAAACAAAAAGAGGGAGTCGGTCAACCTATTTTCCAGAGTACCAGAAGACAGAACAAGAAGCAATGGACGGAAATTAACTAAATATAATATTGCAATAATTCTCTAATTTTACAATAATAATAATCATCATCAGCATTATAACTCTATTCATTTCTCCCTCTTAACATATCTTCTACTGTAAATATATTATATTAAATAGAATAATCTTAACAATCATATTAATAATCATCATCATAGTTCATTAAAGAGAGAGAGGATATGGACTATTATAAGATATGCGGAAAATTTTATGATTGATTAGAAAAGAGATATAGATAAAGATTGTGATAATTAAATAAGGAGAATGGGGAGTCACATGAAGTTGGTCCTTGTAACCAACTCGTTGTCAGCGTTCCAGAAAAACCCCAACACCAAGTAAAGACTCTGAAGCGAGCATTTTCCAAAGTTCTATTTACTAGAATAGGCAAACTGGCACATCTGGGAAAACCCGAATCTGAAAAGCCCAGGTTTTCCCTCAGTAAGTCAAAACCCACAAAACCATCCCTTTACTCCCCAGTCGATCACGTGCTCCAATCAACGTCCGCTCCATCTCGATCCAGCCCCCTGACCACTCCTTCTCCAGATGCTGGATCTCCCTGACCTTGACCGACAGAAAGAATTCATTTCATTTCATTTATTGGATTTGTATACCGCCCTACTCCCGAAGGACTCAGGGCGGTGAACAGCCACAGAATAAAACACATAAATACAAAATTTAAAAACAGAATAAAACCGAATTAAACCATTTGGCCGAGACAAATTAAAAACACCCAATAATTTTAAAACAAATTACAATTTACATTTTAAAGGGGAAAGATTTAGGCCAGGCTGGCTTGATGGAATAAAAAAGTCTTGAGAGCGCGACAGAAGGTGCGCAGATCCGGGATCCTCCGTATCTCCGGGGGGAGGTCGTTCCAGATAGTAGGTGCACCCACAGAGAAGGCTCTCCCCCTCGGGGCCGCCAGTCAACATTGTTTGGCCGATGGCACCCGGAGGAGCCCCTCTCTATAAGAGCGTACCGGCCGGTGGGAGGCTATTGGTGGTAGCAGGCGGTCCCGTAAATAACCAGGTCCTAAGCCATGGAGCGAAAGAATGCTATTATGTCTACTAACAACCCCTCTCCTTAATCCCCCCTCCTACTTTCCCACACTTGAGAAGGTGGCAGCATGGAAGCTTCCCGCCTAATATGGCTTCCAAAGCTGACACTCGTGCTATACAGTTTCTTGCTGGGGGTGGGGATTAAATTGCTTTGTTTGGCTAACGAAGAACCTCTGATGAATAGCCTTGATTTCCCCTCTATTCAGACACACACACACACCGAGAAAGAGAGAGAACAAGAATGGCTGTTGAGGATACATTTCCCCGACAAGTTCTTGATATCTAGCAATTACAAGCTGTTACTTCCATGTCTGCTCTATTATGAAATGACAGAGATCAACATGCATTAATTCTTCTGCCTCTGCTTTTTTTTTTAAAAAAAGGAAGATAGCGTGTGATTAAAACCATTGTACACATGATAGGCACTACTCATTCAGAAGGATACCACCATCTGTGACTTGGCCTGCATCAGTAGAAAATTGAAGAGCAAGTTGGCTAGAAATGCGTTAAAAGGTGATTCCACCTGCTAGCCAGCAGCTTAGGTGAAAAGAGTTATAGTAAAACATGAAGGTAAACGTTCATTTGATGAAATCCGCTCTGTGGAATGGGAAATTTCTGGGTCAAAGCAGGGACCTTGCTGGTAAGAATCTAATCTGATAAAATCAGTTCTATAACCAAAGATGCATTCGCTCCCGGGCAATCTTTTTTTCAACCAAGAACACGACTATATTAGGAACGAGGCAACTGTGGCTTCTTCTAGCCACATTAATGCAAAAAGATGATGTTGTCTAATAGTGCTCGCCGTACATCAAAGAACATAGAATCATTTGTGCTGGAAGGGACTTCAGAGGTCTAATAGTCCAACCCCTTTTCTCTGTAGACAATCAAAATCACTTGGGAATGAGGGATTCCTATTGGCGAGGAAGTTCCTTGGGATGAAAGTTATTTTTTTTATTTTTTTTTAAATTTGATTTATATGCCGCCCTTCTCCGGAGACTCAGGACGGCTTACAATGCGTTAAGCAATAGCCTTCATCCTTTTGTATATTTATACAAAGTCAGTTTATTGCCCCCACAAACTGGGTCCTCAATTTACCTACCTTAGAAAGGATGGAAGGCTGAGTCAACCTTGAGCCTTGGCGAGATTCGAACTTGCAGTAATTGCAGGCAGCTGGTCTTAATAACCAGCTTAATAACAGGGTGCCTTAGACCACTGTACTACCAAGGCTCTTCTACCAAGGTTTACTTTTTCAGTGTTATTCTTCATCCAAAATGGCAAAATGCCCTGAATTGGGATCACTTTTTGGGGGGGGGGGTTCTTTTTGTTGTTCCAGTAATGTTTATTTGCATGGCACCAAACACTCTCTCCCTCCCTCCATCCCTCCCCCTCTCCCTCTCTTTCTCCCTCTCTCTCCCTATATCTCTCTTGCTTGCCTGCTCTCTCTTTCTCTCTTTCTTTCTTTCTCTCTTTCTTTCTCTGTCTCTCTCTCTATGTCTGTCTGTCTGTCTGTCTCTGTCTCTCTCTTTCCCTCCCTCCCTCCCACTCCCTCCCTCCCTCTCTCTTTCTCTTTCTCTCTCTCCCCCTATCCCTCTCTCCTTCTCTCCCTCTCCCACTACGCCTCCTTCTCCCTCTCCAAAAGGATGATTAGGGGACTGAAGGCTAAAACATATGAAGAAAAGTTTCAGGAATTTGGATACAACTAGTCTAATGAAAAGAAGGACTAGGGGAGACCTGTTATCTCAGAGGCTGCCACAAAGAAGAGGGAGTCAAGCTCTTCTCCAAAGCACCTGAGGGCAGGACAAGAAGCAATGGGTGGAAACTAATCATGGAGAGAAGCAATCTAGAACTAAGGAGAAATTTCCTGACAGTGAGAACAATTAATCAGTGGAATGATTTGCCTCCAGAAATTGTGAATGCTCCATCCCTGGAGGTATTTAAGTAGAGAATGGACAACCATTTGTCAGGAATGGTGTAGGGTCTCCTGATTGAGCTGGGCGGTGGATTAGAAGACCTCTAAGATGCTTTCCAAATCTGCTATTTTGTTATTCTTGCCCCACCCATTATCCAGCTGGAGGCTAAGTTGTCTTTTATCTGATTGTTCTCTAGGCAGCATCTTTGGGATCAGCGTTCCAAGGTCATTTTCACATACCATTGCAACCAGATTTGTTTTATACCTATCCAGCTTTGCATATTATCATATCATCTTGTATATTTTATTCTATTCTAATCTGTCCTCTTTTAATAAAAGGCAAGTGGAGGGGAGGGATGTCGAAAGATTATAACCGAATCACGGGTGACACTTTTGCTATAATTTATGGATTGTGTGTCATCAGCACAATGGGTTATTAAAGCTCAGGGGCATTATGGCTTGTCATGTCGTATCACACTGAGGAAGCTTTTAATATGTGGATTATGTATGCATTAAATGGTACTCTCTCCTGCCTATTATGTCAATGGGATTTGCATAGTTAAATAATCCTCCGGTGTATTGTGCTGTACATGCACAATGGAAGACTGCGAAAACTCCTGCTTTCAAAACAGGCAATTATGAATTATGAATGTGGAGCATCCCTTTTTTTTCTAAACGGTCACCCATTGACAAATAGGATGATACCACCCGTACTGCAGTTCGCCTTCTACTTGTGGTAGGGCATAATGCGGTTTCCATTTGGCTTGGAGCCAACATATCTAATTGGCTTGAATGTCTTGGTCAAAAGCAGAAGGCAAGACCCTTTTAGGAGATGGGACTTCGGCAGGTCAATACTGAATTGGGTTACGTATGAAAACTGTCATTAAAATGGCAAACTTTTACTGCAGGCAGGAATATAGAGCCTCCCACCGGCCAGTATGCTCTCATAGAGAGGGACTCCTCCGGGTGCCGTCAGCCAAACAGTGTCGACTGGTGGCCCCTAGGGGGAGAGCCTTCTCTGTGGGGGCACCTACCATCTGGAATGAGCTCCCCCCCGGAGATACGGAGGATCCCGGATCTGAGCTCCTTCCGCCGTGCTGTGAAGACCTTTTTATTCCATCAAGCGGGCTTGGCCTGATCTCTTCCCTTTTTAAATATGTAAATTTTAATCTGTTTTTAAATTATTGGGGTATTTTAATTTGTCTGGGCCAAAAAGTTTAATTTGATTTTATCGGGTTTTTTAAATTTTGTGTATTTATGTATTTTATTGTTGGCTGTTCACCGCCCTGAGTCCTTCAGGAGTAGGGCGGTATACAAATCAAATAAACTAAACTAAACTAAACTAAACAGTAACAGAGGGGGTGAGATGAGAGAGAGAGGAGAAGAAATAGCATCTTCTGCCTCTTACACCCAAGCAGGAGTGAAATGTTACCGGTTCGCTCTGGTTCGGGCAAACCAATAGTTAAAAAAAGTGATTAGCTACCAGTTCGATTGAACCAGTAGTTTAAAAAAGCTGTCAGTTCCTCTGAACCAGTATTTCCGACGATCAGCTGTGCCGTGGGGTTTGCTTTGCTAGAAAGCAGGAAATCCTGCTTCCTAGCAAAGCTAAATTGCACAGCACAGCTGATCCCCCGCCCTCACTGCTCTACTTACCTTCTCAAGCCTCCTTTTGGTGTGCACTGCACATGCGCACGCAGTGCATGTTTGGCACACACTATGCATGCACATGCTTGGCACGCAGCATGCATGCACAGCCAGCAAACCGGTTCAGATTTCATCACTGCACCGAAGCATGGCCACCCATGGCCGCCAACAGCCACCTAATGGCCAAGCAACCACTCCGTTGGCATCTACAATTTCATCAGCAATTCGTAATTGACTGCCCCTTCTAATTTTTCGGTGCTCTGTTATTTGCTGTCGCGGTGTCCTAGCGATAGATTTTTTTTTTTAAAGCTATTTTAGTAAGTGAAATAATTGAAATTTACAGTAGGAAATGATATTATCGTTTCAAGAGAAACTGCTCCTGGGAAAAGAAAATAAAGAAAGCCAGACCTTCTGCCCTCTTAATGAGTATGTGAAGTATCAAATTAAAAAGTGCTAGCAGTTTATCATAGCTCAGCAATCACTGAATGAGGAACAGGTTTCCCTTTCACTGAGCAGTGAGGAGGTGACC
This sequence comes from Pantherophis guttatus, assembly GCF_029531705.1. The sequence continues at coordinate 6,601,780 of NW_026844017.1, forward strand.
TGAGGCTGATAAACAATCATCGCTGGAGCGGTATCTGATTTAAAACCAGCATAGCCCATCAGCTCAAGCAATCTTCTCCGATTGTTGCTTCAATCAAAAAATGTTCTAGAGAGCATGGCCCACTGGGGAACTCCATAGCAAAGGCATTGCAAAATATTTATTTTTTTTAATTTGTTTGTTTGTTTATTAAATGTATTGGCTGCCCCTCTTACCATAAGGTAACTCTGGGAGGCTTACAGTTAGAAGATATGTATCTGTACATTAAAATATTAAAAAAGCCAAGGACATGTGGAGAGAACAGGGGCAGAATGGGGAAGATGGAATCTCTTGTTATTTCATCAACCACCTCCATTGTGCTGTTCCCCCATTGAAGTCCCAGGCCAACTGGGAGAGCCAAATCTTTAGGTCCTTATGAAAGGCTAGGTGGGTTAGCTCATATGGGGGAGGGGGCAAGATGTTCGAGAGGGCAGTAGCAACAGCAGAGAAGGCCCTCCTTGTTCTGACCCAGCTCCCCAAACACGACACACCCTCTGAAGTGAATTCTTTTATTAGGAGTGCCGGCAGCCCTGGTAAAAAAGTTTCACTCTCAGGCTAATAAATCCATCCAGCCAGAAGATGAATAGTTGTCTGCCACATCTATTCATCTCCACCCCCTACATTTCATCCCCAGAGCTAGGATGGGGCCTCACTAGCAGCTGTGGCTCTTCCATCCCAAGGATTGGCCCATGGATTTCCACTGCTCTCCTCTCCTCTGCTTTCTGCACATCCATGCATCAGGCACTGGACCCAGCTGTTCCTCCTCTTCCTCATCAGCCACCTCCAGACCTGGGGGCTGTTGACTCTCCATCTGAGGGCCGACGGATGGCCCAGACTCCACCTCTGTCTCTCTCTCTCTCTGCCAGCTCCATTCCCTCTTCCTCCTCGGAGCTCTAAGGTTGCCTTGATGCTGGCCATGACTCCCACACCTCCTCCTCCTCCTCTGATTTGGCTGCTGGAGGGGCCGGCAGCCGACAGGCCACAACACTCCTCCTGGACCCACCATCCAGAATAATTAGGGTGACAGGACCTGCAGAATGTCTCCTCTGCTGGCCTGAGTGGGGCAGGCCAATCCCAGTGGGGTGAGAAGGACCCTCAGGTAACCTGGATCCATGCCATGAAGGGCTTTAGAGGTGACCTCCAACACCTTAAATTGCACCCAGAACAGGGGTAGGTTCTACTTAGCTTTACTACCGGTTCACAGCAGGGCCGTGTGCTGCGAACCACATGCGCAGAAGTGTTTTGATGACGTCAGGCTCTGTGGGCAGAGCCTCCCGCCGGTTTTACTACAGGTTCTATAGAACTGGTGTGAACCGGGGGCAACCCACCACTGACCCAGAAGCAGATGTAACCAATGTAGTTTGTGGAGCAGAGGTGTTACAGGGGCCGTTCTTGGATCCCCCCCCAAAACTGCCTGTGGCATATTTGACTTATAACTTCTAAGGGCCAGACTTTGTGTTCCATAAACAGTGGTGGTATTCAACCGGTTCAGACCAGTTTGAGAAAACCGGTCGTGGTGACCTGCAGGTAGGCCCACCCACCTGCCCCGCTCCTGCCCACCCGCTGCGGCACTGTGCCATTCTGTTCAGCTATGTTTTCTAAGTTATGTGCATGCATGCAAGGTGCACGCATGACCAAAGCGCACACGCGGAAGGCCATGGGCATGCATGGAAGGCACGCACGCTCACATTTTCGGTGCACGGCGAACCGGTTGTAAAATTATGTTAAACCCACCTCTGCCCGTGAAGGTACAGTATCCAAAAGAATATCACCATCTATGATGTAGTAGGCGATCAGCCTGCCAATGAAAACAGAGAATGCCGATTTGCATAGTTTTGCCCAGAGAAAGTGAGAAGATCTTATTGTTCATTTGACTATAGAGTGCCATTTATAAAGTGCAGAAATGTCTCCATCTTCTCCTATTTCGAGCCAAATGTGATTCTCAGATGTCATATAGTGTTTGGAAATCCGTGCATACGTGAATAATGAAATTTATACCCACATGGAGAGGCAATGGGAACATTACCGTTTCATTAAGCTATTACTCCCACCTTCCGAGCTTTCGTTTAAAACAAACAATTATTTCTAGAAGTGAAATTAGAAAGCGGACTATGTAGTCATTCTTCTGCCTACTTGTAAGAATAACCTGTTCCTGTTTTCATGCTTTACCCATGATTTAACAGTCCAAACTGGCATTGACATACACATCTTTTAGAAAAAGTTGTTTGGTTCAATTTTAACATTTTAGCATTGACCAAAATGGATTAGGTAAAGGTAAAGGTTCCCCTTGCACATATATGCTAGTCATTCCCGACTCTAGGGGGCGGTGCTCATCTCCGTTTCAAAGCCGAAGAGCCAGCGCTGTCCGAAGACGTCTCCGTGGTCATGTGGCCGGCATGACTAAATGCCAAAGGTGCACAAAACGCTTCCCATCAAAGGTGGTCCCTATTTTTCTACTTGCATTTTTTACGTGCTTTCGAACTGCTAGGTTGGCAGAAGCTGGGATAAGTAACGGGAACTCATTCCGTTACGTGGCACTAGGGATTCGAACCGCTGAACTGCCGACCTTCTGATCGACAGCATCTTAGTCACTGAGCCACCACCTAGCTCAGTAAAAAATAAGTGAAAAAAGTGTCAACTCCATTCTACACGAATATCTATTTGATATCTTTCAGAAATCCCCCCAGAATTGGAGAACCAAACCTTGGCATCTCTTTTGCATGTTTGTGGCATAACATTCCCAGATCTGAGCTGTGGCTGGTTCAGTGGTTAGAATGCAGTATTGCAGGCTAACTCTGCCCACAGCCTGGAGTTTGATCCTGACCAGCTTGAAGTCGACTCAGGTTTCCACCCTTCTAGATCAGTAAAATGAGGATTTAGATTGTTGACAGCAATATGTTGATATTGTAAACCAGTGAGAGAGTAAAACACTGGAAGCAGTATATAAGTCTATTTGCTATTCCTATTGCTATCTACAAAACTAGAGTGTTCCAATATCTCAGGGGCTGCCACAAAGAAGAGGGAGTCAAGCTATTCTCCAAAGCATCTGAAGGCAGGACAAGAAGCAACGGGTGGAAACTAATCAAGGAGAGAAGCAACCTAGAACTAAGGAGAAACTTCCTGTCAGTGGGAATTCTATTTTATTGTAAGGTTACATTAGTAGAATATTGCAAGTCAGAAAGTAGAAATCTCCTCTCATCTTCAAATTAGGGAGGGTCTCGTCTAATGCCACTTTGTTTCCAGATTGCTTATTTGTACCCTATGACTATCTTGAAGTGTTGTACTTTATGATTCTTATTTTTTATTTTATTTTATTTTATTTTATTTTATTTCTATACTGCCCTTCTCCCGAAGGACTCTGGGTGGTGTACAGCCTAATTAAAAACACAAAGACAAAATTTAAAAATAATTAAAATTATTAAATAATAGGCCCAATTTATAAAACCCCAAATTTAAAATCCCATTTAAAACCAATTAAAATCTTTACATTGATAGCCCAGCCTGGCGGAACAACATGGTTTTGAGGGCACAGCGAAATACACGGAGATCAGAGATTTTACAAATTTCTAGGGGGAGTTCATTCCAAAGGGCAGGGGCTCCCACAGAAATGGCCCTCCCCCTGGGTGTCGCCAGCCGACATAATTTGGCCGATGGCACCCTGAGGAGACCCTCTCTGTGGGAGCGGACTGGCCGGTGGAAGGCTACTGGTGGCAGAAGACGGTCTCGAAGGTATCCAGGTCCAATGCCATGGAGCGCTTTAAAGGTGGTAACCAACACCTTGAATCACACCCGGAAGACCACTGGGAGCCAGTGCAGCTCACGCAGGAGGGGTTGTTACGTGGGCACAACAAGTTGCGCCCATAACCACCCACGCGGCCACATTCTGGACCAGTTGGAGCCTCCGGGTGCTTTTCAAGGGGAGCCCCATGTAGAAAGCATTGCAGTAGTCCAGTCGGGAGGTGACAAGGGCATGAGTGACTGTGCGCAAGGCGTTGCGGTCCAGAAAGGGCTGCAACTGGCAGATCAGGCAAACCTGATAAAAAGCCCCCCTGGCCACGGCCGTCATATGTTCTTCTAAAGACAGCCGTGCATCCAGGAGGACGCCCAGATCGTGGGCCCTCTCTGTGGGGGGTAAAGACTCACCCCCAATAGTCAGCAATGGCACCAGCTGACTATATCGCGGCGCCAGGAACCACAGCCACTTGGTCTTGGAAGGGTTGAGTCTGAGCCTGTTCCTCCCCATCCAGACCCGCACGGCCTCCAGGCAGCGAGACATCACTTCAAGGGCATCGTTGGGGTGGTCTGGGGTGGAGATGTACAGCTGAGTATCATCAGCGTACAGATGGACTCTCACCCCAAAACCACGGATGATTCTTGATGAACGTATCTTTTCTTTTATGTACACTGAGAGCGTATGCACCAAGACAAATTCCTTGTGTGTCCAACCACACTTGGCCAATAAAAAATTCTATTCTATTCTATTCTATTCTATTCTATTCTATTCTATTCTATTCTATTCTATTCTATTCTATTCTATTCTATTCTATTCTATTCTATTCTATTCTACACCCCTGCTTTAGATTATTGAACTCCTGATGCAATAGCATGAGCCTTGAACATTGAAATCACTGGTTCTCTTACTTTTCTAGCCTTTAGAACAACTATATCAGAAGATTTTGCTGCACTGTTATGAAAGAGTATTCCTGGGGGGATGTTAGCAACCAAAAGGTTTGCAGAAAAATTTAACAATTTAACCAATAAGGGAGGATAATTTTCTTGAGGCTTGCTGGATTAAAATAAATATACTGCTCAAAAACATCTAGCAGTAAGAAAGGAAAATCATCTTTTTGGATCAATCAGAGGTTTAATTGTTACAAGTTAAGCTTGAAGAAGCCAACATTGGGGTTTATACCTGGAGACATTTACATGAATGGGAGTTTATAAAAACAAAAAGAAGCATACATGCATTATAGAAGGGGGAAATCAATAGTTTTACATCTGTTTATTAATAGGTTTATCTAGGGGAATGTTGACTTTATTTCCTTGTTCAGTGCTAATGAAAGAGTGAAATTCCAAAGGATGATATACTTGGGGAAATCTGTTTTTGAGAAAGAATCTATTTCTTTGTTGAAAAATGTATGCTCCTACCCAGATAGTAGAGATGCTGTCTACTGTCATCAGGTTAGTGATTGTGTAAACAGTAGTGATATTCATCATCTGATTTACAACTTAGGTTCCATCTAGGGGTGTGTGAATTTCAGTTCAGGTTTCAAAGGCTTCGGTTGAAAATGGCATACTAATTCAAAATGGAGGTGTGTTCTAAAAAGAAACTACACGTACAACCCAATAAATCCACTTGCATTAATGGACCAGTGAACACATAAACATGAGCATGGAACATGAACATGGAAAATCCCATTTAACCAAAAAATGTTGCCTAATTCATTTACCCATGTTCAGTTTCGTTCAATGAATGTTGTTAATGGCCGTGTATTTGGTACCCAGACAGTAGTAAAAGGTAAAGGTAAAGGTTCCCCTTGCATAGTTCCCGACTCTAGGGGGCGGTACTCATCTCCGTTTTTTTTTTAATTTGATTTATATGCCGCCCTTCTCCGGAGACTCAGGGCGGCTTACAGTGCGTTAAGCAATAGCCTTCATACGTTTGTATATTTATACAAAGTCACCTTATTGCCCACACAAACTGGGTCCTCATTTCACCTACCTTAGAAAGGATGGAAAGCTGAGTCAACCTTGAGCCTTGGAAGATTCGAACCAGCAGTAAATTGCAGGCAGCTGTGTTAATAACAGGGTGCGTAGACCACTGTACCATCAAGGCTCATTCAAAGCCAAAGAGCCAGCGCTGTCCGAACACATCTCCATGGTCATGTGGCTGGCATGACTCAACACCAAAGGTGCACATAACACTGTTACCTTCCCACCAAAGGTGGTACCTATTTTTCTACTTGCATTTTTTACATGCTTACAAACTGGTAGGTTGGCAGAAGTTGGGACAAGTAATGGGAGCTCACCCCATTACGTGGCACTAGGGATTCGAACTGCTGAACTGCCGACCTTTCGATCGACAATCTCAGCGTTTTAGCCACTGAGCCACAATAGTACCAAATAGTATTAGGTAGTATTTGAAAGGAATGGCAGACAAGTAGAAGTACCAAGTTCTACCAGGGAATAGTAGTCTGGCCATCATTCCCGAAGTGGTGCGAACTGGCTGAATCCCACCACTGATGCAGTCCCACTGGAACGAGTCCCTCCGGCTCTTCGCCACCAGTGGCACTTCCCTCCAGCCTTGGCCCAAAGCCCTGCACCAGGAGGCTGAAGCAGACCCCAAGTCAGAATTTCTGCCCCCCTCCAATCCACACAAAAAGACCCCGAAGGGGGAGACTCTCTGCATCAACACAAACATTCATTGCATTTATTTAGCCCAGGGGTCATAGTTTGAGGACCCCTGATTTAATGCAATATAAAAAATGCAAATAATTTTTCTGGGGACCACCAAAAATTTCTCATGGACCACCATTGGTCCACGGACCACCAGTTGGTGATCACTGGTCTGTTATTCCATTTTGTACATTTAGAAAGATTACACATATTACAAGGAGATGTGTGTGTGTGTGTGTGTGTGTGTGTGTGTGTTTCCTCTAGCCACTTTTTTCCTACGTAACCAAGGTTTTTCTGCAGCCCTAGCTCAGTGGAATCACATCCACTCGATTCTGGGCTTTTTTTCTTTCTGGCAGCCAGCAAGTTCTGGTGCCAGGTGAGGGACTTATATAGATCTATTTCTGGCTCATTAGCCATCATCATTAAGCCACACCCACATTTCATGTATCCTCCCTATAAAAGTACAATATCTATTTTCTTACTTCTTCGTAGGTTTTATGTGTGTTTTTCCTCTAGCCAGGTTTTTCCTACGTAAACAAGGTTTTTCTGCAGCCCTAGCTCAGTGTGTGTGTGTGTGTGTGTGTATGTATGTATGTATGTATGTATGTATGTATGTATGTATGCATGTAAGTATTTCTCTTTAGCCAGGTTCTTCCTACATAAACCAAGATTTTTATGCAGGTTTATGTAGGAAGAACCTGGCTAAAGAGAAATGCACATAAAGACCTACAAAAAGAAAGTATATATATATATTTCACAGCCATGTGTTTCCCTTTGCACCTGACACCATTTCAATGTTCCAAGTATGAAACATGTAACTGAATTGCTTTAGTTCATGTTGCTGACTCTGCGGAGATCAATGAGGCTTCAATGAGATTTCTTCAATAGAGTAGCTTGAGAATTGCAGCTTGAAACATGATGGGTTTCCGTTCAACCTATCAGTATTCAGAAAATACACAGATAATTGCAGCCAGTGTGGATTTAAATTTATTAAATCACTTTGGTGGTTCATGTCCTCCATTAAAGATGATGACAGCAACTTCTGCTGTACTTAAGGGGTGGTTACAAACTTCTGATATATTTCAGAGTAAATTATTTCAGACCTTAGCCATATGTTCCTGCTTAGAAGCCCCGATCCCAGTGTTACCCTGTGAATAAATGTTGCTTCAAATTTCAAAGCAGCTTGAGCAGAATGAGTTTTGCTCTCAAAACTTTATCCATTAACTCCACTTAAATCTTAGTCACTTTGAATTTTGAATATCTAATATAGATGGATTGTAGAATGGATCAGGGATGATTTGCACATGCCTGAAATTATATGCAAACTAGAAGAACTGGTTATCTCTTGATACCTCACCCTAGCCATGCAAATTATTGGTAACGATGTATAGAGCTGGGAAAATTCACATTAAAAAAAAAAAGAATCTGTAGATTGATGAAAGAATATATATATAAAACTATAAAAACCCTGCAACATAAAAAGGATTGTAAAATAGATGTAGTGGGGGAATTTATTCAATTTTTTTTTTGTCTTAAAACTTTAAAATGGCAAAATCATTTTTAAAAAAAAACACATGGAAACAAATACAGGATTGAAAAACGCAAGACTGTGAGCAAAATTGAACTTCACCAATCAGTTTATCCCTAGTACTGATATCTGTTTCCTAATTCAACACAGGGGTGAAATTCAAAATTTTTCCCTACTGGTTCTGTAGGCGTGGCTTGGTGGGCATGGCAGGGGAAGGATACTGCAAAATCCCCATTCCCTCCCCACTCCTGGGGGAAGGATACTGCAAAATCTCCATTCCCACCCCACTCCTGGGGGAAGGATACTGCAAAATCTCCATTCCCACCCCACTCCAGGAGAAGGATACTGCAAAATCCCCATTCTCTCCCCACTCCTGGGGGAAGGATATTGCAAAATCTCATTCCCACCCCACTCTGGGGCCAGCCCAGAGGTGGCATTTGCCGGTTCTCCGAACTGCTCAAAATTTCTGCTACCAGTTCTCCAGAACCTGTCAGAACCTGCTGGATTTCACCCCTGGTTCAACATGTAAGATTCCAAAGCTAAGCAACATCATCTTCTTGTTGTTGTTAGTTGCGAAGTTGTGTCCGACCCATCGCAACTCCATGGACAATGTTCCTCCAGGCCTTCCTGTCCTCTACCATCCTCTGGAGTCCATTTAAGCTCACACCGACTGCATCTATTCCCACTTATTGGCCCAAAAGCATAAAAATAATTGTATTCAATCAAATTAAGATCTATCAAGTCAAGAATACTGTTAGCAACCGTGAAGAGATTGATCCTCCAGATTGTGACATTATGAAATAAGGTAGAGTATCATTTCACACCAACGTCTCTGACTCAGAAAAACATACTGGTATACAAATTGAGGGAACCATTGGGTGCCTATTTTACTCAGTGGGGAATTTTGATACAGTTCTAAACCCAAATCAAATTTCTATATGTCAGTGTATAAGAATTGATGAACTGGAATAGCCATAACAACAAGTCATTCAATGGGAACTGTTTGGTGACTGAGACACAGGATTTGTGAGCCATGTGAGATGGCTTGGAGCCTGGGCGTGGCTTAGTTTAACTCTTCTGTGTATATAAGAGTTTGTTTGTCTTTGCTTGAGATTCCTTGCATTTTACTTCTTGTCCTTGTCCTTGCTTCTTCTTCTTCTCTCTACCACATTGCAAGAGCTGCATGGTATACATGCATCGTGTTTTGTCTACATGCATCGTGTTTTATATTATTTTATATAAAGAAGTTTCTTCTATAAATGAATCCTGCTGAATTATTTACTTGTGTGCTGGTTGGATTGCTGCAAACTCTAACCCTATATCTTATGAAAAGGAACTTAAAGAGTGGTGCAGTGGCCTAGAGGTGGAGCTCTTGCCTCACAATCTAGAGGCTGTGAGTTCAATCCTAGGTAGAGGCAGATATTTCTTCTCTGGACACACTGAGAATATATCTGCTGAACAAAACTCTGTATTGGCAACAGGAAGAGCATCCGGCCAATAGAGCTAGCCCCACTCTGCTAGCTCCATTCAGTTGCCCAGACTCCACCCCACAAGGGATTGTTGGGTCGTTAAATGAAGATGATGATGAAAAGGAACTCAAACCTTAGAATGGTCTGGCATGGTAAAAAATACTTATATTCCAGCTTGTTTCATTGATGTAAACCAGGTTGATTAATCAGTTTGTTTCCATTCTCTGGAGAACTGAGGCAGAAGAAGCAAGTGACTTGTGGTACAGAGACACAGTAGAAGGAATTTCTCCAACTGGATTGGTCAAAAATAATGAGCAGGTTGCACTAAGATTGCTGGATGCCCAACAATTTTTGCAGTGACACCGACAAAGGATTAATTCTGGAAAGTTGAAAAAAACAAATTTGAAATGTATTACAGGTAGCCCTTGACTTGCAATCATTTCTAGAGCGGACATCCAAATTTACAACAGCAGGGGTAAAAAGTGACTTATGACTTATTTTTTCACGTTTATGTCTGTTGCAGCAACCCCCTGGTTAGCATCCCCATCAAAAATTCAGATTCTTGGCAACTGGCAGGTACAGCGTCTCGGCCTCACAGTGACCACTTTTTGTGACTTCATAACAAGCAAAGTCAATGACTTCATAGCCATGTTAGTAACTTAACGTGATTCACGCAACAACTGTGGCAAGAAAGATTGTCAAATGGGGCAAAACCTCACCAAATAACTGTCTTGCTTAGCATCACAAATTTTGGGTTCAATTGTGGCCATAAATCAAGGACTAACTTTATACACAGATTATCCCAGTGGTGGGTTGCTACTGGTTTGCCCCGGTTTGGGCGAACCAGTAGCAGCAGTGGCGAGAGGCTCCGCCCACCTGCCCGAACATCATCTTAGCTAGTGTCTACACCTGATACAGAGGGGCAACATACTGTGTTTATGTTTGGGTGTGGGTGTTTGGGTGTGGATGTGGATGAGGGTGTGTGCGTGAGTAAAGAAGATGAGGTTGTGTCCTATTTGGAAGAGGTAAGAGGTGATAAAAATTAAAATAATTGCCTTAAGCCTTTCAGAGTGCATCTATAATGCATCAAAGTCACACTATCCGTGGCTTTATTGTAGATTTTCAAAAGCAGAATAAATATCAAAAACTACTCTTCTGATTTATTAAAGACATTTCCGATTCATCACTCAACATGCACCATAATGCTGATATACATCAAAAGCCACTATAAATATGGCATTCGGCTTTAAGACTGTAGATCAGTTGTTTGAAAAATGAAAACACAGACCTGAATTCATATTTCATTGTCGGTTACGATTCCAAACATTTATTGGATCCCATAATTAGAATTAGACAGGGCTCAGGAAAAAATGCTAGGAAAAAAAAATAGATCAGAATTCAGCTGAGAAAATTCACCTAACTAATTATATTACATGGAGTCATCATGCCATTAACTGGTAGGTCATAATAACAGTTGTATTTAGAGAGAAAGAGAGGGAGGGAGGGAGGGGGGAGAGGGACGGGGAGAGAGACAGAGACAGAGAGAGACAGAGAGAGAGAATATCCTTCTCACAAGCTGTAATTGTGTGCTCTGTTCCATACGTGGCACTCTGCCAGTTGACATCTATCATTTTTAGCATCCTTAAACTTCTATGTTGTCCACTTCAGGTTTCATTCTTTCATTCTGTCATCCTGATTGTTGATACAATGGAGTTACTCTCAGATGGGCACCGCTGGATTATTTCTTGAGTAGATAACTTTATCTGCTACCCTGAGTATAAAGAAAGGAAAGGCAATTCTATATTTGAGTGACATTTCTCTTCATATTCCTCCACCTCTTTGATATATATATAAATCCCACAGCAGCATCTGTTTCTCACAAAAATTGCCTGCGCTCCACTAGTGTTGTGAGCTCCTTTCAGCTTCTTCCCTTGGGCCTTACAGTTCAATATAGTTAACCATCCCTCCCATTTCAGTTTATACTGTACTTACTAGCCCCTCGGCTTCCCTTCCTGTGAGATTATCAGTCTTTGCCACACTGGAATGGAATGGAATGGAATTAGTAGCTCGGGTTGGTAGATAAGAGACAGACACACACACACACACACAGAGAGAGAGACAGAGACAGAGACAGAGACAGAGACAGAGACAGACAGAGAGAGAGACAGAGAGAGACAGAGATAGAGAGACAGAGAGAGACAGACACACACACACACACAGAGAGAGAGAGAGAGATAGAGACAGAGACAGAGACAGAGACAGAGACAGAGACAGAGACAGAGACAGACAGAGAGAGAGACAGAGAGAGACAGAGATAGAGAGACAGAGAGAGACAGACACACACACACACAGAGAGAGAGAGAGACAGAGACAGAGACAGAGACAGAGACAGAGACAGACAGAGAGAGAGACAGAGAGAGAGAGATAGAGAGACAGAGAGAGACAGACACACACACACACACACAGAGAGAGAGAGAGACAGAGACAGAGACAGAGAGAGAGACAGAGACAGAGAGAGACAGAGATAGAGAGACAGAGATAGAGAGACAGAGAGAGACAGACACACACACACACAGAGAGAGAGAGAGACAGAGACAGAGACAGAGACAGAGACAGACAGAGAGAGAGACAGAGAGAGACAGAGATAGAGAGACAGAGAGAGACAGACACACACACACACACAGAGAGAGAGAGAGACAGAGACAGAGACAGAGACAGAGACAGACAGAGACAGAGATAGAGAGACAGAGAGAGACAGACACACACACACACACACAGAGAGAGACAGAGACAGAGAGAGAGACAGAGACAGAGACCGAGAGAGAGAGAGACAGAGAGAGAGAGAGACAGAGAGACAGAGACAGAGAGACAGAGACAGAGAGAGAGAGAGAATAATTTGACCAGGAGCTAACAATGCAAGGTAGGGAAATTAGGAACATGAAATTGTGTTGTGTTTTTAAAGTAAAAATTTGCAAAACAAAAATTGGTTTGTTCCTTTGTTTTCTGGAAATATTTCTCCTTCACAAAAAAAAAAAAAAAATCTATTTTTCACCACTTGAAAACCAAAAATTCAGCCATACTGAACACCAGCCAATATTCTCTTTAAAATATCCTTCTCACAAGCTGTAATTGTGTGCTCTGTTCCATACGTGGCACTCTGCCAGTTGACATCTATCATTTTTAGCATCCTTAAACTTCTATGTTGTCCACTTCAGGTTTCATTCTTTCATTCTGTCATCCTGATTGTTGATACAATGGAGTTACTCTCAGATGGGCACCGCTGGATTATTTCTTGAGTAGATAACTTTATCTGCTACCCTGAGTATAAAGAAAGGAAAGGCAATTCTATATTTGAGTGACATTTCTCTTCATATTCCTCCACCTCTTTGATATATATATAAATCCCACAGCAGCATCTGTTTCTCACAAAAATTGCCTGCGCTCCACTAGTGTTGTGAGCTCCTTTCAGCTTCTTCCCTTGGGCCTTACAGTTCAATATAGTTAACCATCCCTCCCATTTCAGTTTATACTGTACTTACTAGCCCCTCGGCTTCCCTTCCTGTGAGATTATCAGTCTTTGCCACACTGGAATGGAATGGAATGGAATTAGTAGCTCGGGTTGGTAGATAAGCTGTTGGTTTGAGCTCTGAACTTAGCAATTTGGTTGCTCGGAGCTCAAACCAACAGCCATAGGATAGAATAGGATAGGGTAGGGTAGAGTAGGGTAGGGTAGGGTAGAGTAGGGTAGGGTAGGGTAGGGTAGGGTAGGGTAGGGTAGGGTAGGGTAGGGTAGGGTAGGATAGGATAGGATAGGATAGGATAGGATAGGATAGGATAGGATAGGATAGGATAGGATAGGATAGGATAGGATAGGATAGGATAGGATATGGGGTGAGTTCTATTTACCTTTACTATTGGTTCGCATCGCATGCAGGCTTGCTCTTCTGCGCATGGGCAGATCACCTATGATGATGTCTGGGTCAGTGGGCGGAGTCTCCCACCAGTTTTACTACCAGTTCTTGCGAACAGGTCCGAACCAGGGGCAACCCATCACTAGATGGGATAGGGCAGGGCAGGGCAGGGCAGGGTAGGGTAGGGTAGGGTAGGACAGGATAGGGCAGGGCAGGGCAAGGTAGGACAAGGCAGGGCAGCGTAGAATAGAATAGAATAGAATAGAATAGAATAGAATAGAATAGAATAGAATAGAATAGAATAGAATAGAATAGAATAGGAATAGGAATAGGAATAGGAATAGGAATAGAAATAGAAATAGAAATAGAAATAGAAATAAGTTGGAAGGTACCTTGGAGGTCTTCTAGTCCAACCCCCTGCTTAAGCAGGACACCCTATACCATTTAAGACAAATGGTTGTCCAATCTCTTTTGAAAAACTTCTCGTGTTGGGGCATTCACAACTTCTGGAGGCCAGTTGTTCCACTGATTAATTGTTCTAACTGTCAGGAAATTTCTTCTTAGTTCTAGGTTGCTTCTCTCCTTGATTAGTTTCCACCCATTTCGTCTTTGTGGCAATCCCTGAGTTATTGGAACACTGGTATCATACCTTTTCATCAGACTTGACATACCCAATTCCAGCAACCGTTCTTCATATGTTTTAGCCTCCGGTCCCCTAATCATCTTTGTTGCTCTTCTCTGCACTCTTTCTAGAGTCTCCACATCTTTTTTACATCGTGGCGACCAAAACTGGATTCAGTATTCCAAGTGTGGCCTTACCAAGGCATTATAAAGTGGTACTAACACTTCACGTGGTCTTGATTCTGTTAATGCAGCCTAGAATTGTGTTGGCTTTTGGGGGGGCATTATTGCTTTGCATCTAGTTTCAGCCTGCCAAGGCTCAGAATCTATTCTTTTGTTCAATGCTAATTACTCTCCCACCAAGCATTCCTCTAATTGAATGTTGGTGATGTGCTTGGAGATTAATTTCTTCCTTCAGCATCTTCTATCTTCAGAGTTTAGCAGAGAGCAAGTCAATACAATCAGTTCTTTGAGGAGAGAAAAATGAGATGGTGGTAAAATAGGCCAATAGGTTCCCAATAAAGCAAAACTTACAGGCCACCATAGAAGATCCATGGGCGGTAAAGAAGTACTTACTATTTCCACCTTGTTATTAGTTTGCTATTTGCACCTGGCTGGATTCATTCAGCATCCTTAGAATAGAATAACAGAGTTGGAAGGGACCTTGGAGGTCTTCTAGTCCAACCCCCTGCTTAGGCAGGAAACCCTATACCAGTGATGGCTAACCTTTTTGCCATCGTGTGCCAAAAGTGGGGGTGGCATGGGGGGGTCGTGCACGTGTGTGTCCACACCCATAATTCAATGCCCCCCATGCCCCCCCACTTTTGGCACGTGACAGCAAAAAGATTACCAGTGGGTCTGGTAGGCCCGTTTTTCACCCTCCCCAGGCTCCAGGAGCTTTCTTGGAGCCTGGGGAGGGCAAAAACAGCCTCCCTCACCCCTGCCCAGAAGCCCTCCAGAGGCCGGAAATGGCCCATTTCCTGACTTCCAGTAGGCCCAGAAGGCCCGAAAATCAGCTGGAGCTGAGCTAGGGCGATGCTCGCGTGCCCGCAGATATGGCTCCACGTGCCACCTGTGGCACGCGTGCCTTAGGTTCGCCATCGCGGCCCTATACCATTTCAGACAAATGGTTGTCCAATCTCTTCTTACAAACTTCCAGTGTTGGAGAATTCACAACTTCTGGAGGCAAGTTGTTCCACTGATTAATTCTTTCAATTTTCAAGAAATTTCTCCTTAGTTCTAGGTTACTTCTCTCCTTGATTAGTTTCCACCTGTTACTTCTTGTCCTGCCTTCGGGTGCTTTGGAGAATAGCTTGACTCCCTCTTCTTTGGGGCAACCCCTGAGATATTTGGACACTGCTATCATGTCACCCCTAGTCCTTCTTTTCATCAAACTTGACATACCTAATTCCAGCAACCGTTCTTTATATGTTTTAGCCTCCAGTCCCCTAATCATCCTTGTTGCTCTTCTCTTCACTCTTTCTAGAGTCTCCACATCTTTTTTACATCGTGGCAACCAAAACTGAATGCAGTATTCCAAGTGTGGCTTTACCAAGACATTATAAAATGGTATTAACACTTCACATGATCTTGATTCTATCCCTCTGTTTATGCAGCCTAGAACTGTGTTGGCTTTTTTGGCAGCCGCTGCACACGGCTGGCTTATATTTAAGTGATTGTCCACTAGGACTCCAAGATCCCTCTCACAGTTACTGCTATTGAGCAAGGTAGCACATATACTGTACCTGTGCATTTTGTTTTTCTTGCCTAAATGTAGAACCTTCCTTTTTTTCTCTGTTGAATTTCATTTTGTTAGATAGCGCCCAATGTTCAAGTCCTTTAATCTGTTTCCTGAATTATTCTATTTCTGATCTTATTGATCAGAATGACTTGCGCCCCACCTCATAGTGACACGAAGACTGTGTGCGAAGTTAATCTATTTAGTTTGTGAAAAGCGACCAATGGATACTTATAATATGTACTGTACATTCACAACAACAAATAAGAAGTAACAAATTATCAGCAACGTTTAGATATTTAACCCTGATTCTGATTTTTTTGTTTTAAATGTATAATTTGATCTGGCGGAAACATAACCCCCGAAAGCTTATAATTGTTTAAGTAGTTTCTGGAACTTCAGTCTAACAGGCAAACTTTTAATTACCATTTATGTTCACATAATATTCAGCAAAATCAACCCTTAGCCAATATAACCCCGGATGAAAATTGCCCACTGTGTATGTACATTATTTATTTTATGTTCTCCAATTGTGATTATATGCTATTCTGAAATTGGTACAATTTATAGCTCTCTCCTATAATTATCTAGAAAAGGTGATTACTTTCTGGTTAATGGACTTTCTTGCGGGAAACTTTTTTTTTTCTTTTTTTAAGATTCCTGGGCAAAATACTTGTTTCCCTATTTCTAAGTGGTGAAAATGGGTGAGCCGAGAAAAACGGTGCGAATTGTCAAGGTGGGTGAAGCGTGAAAAAAGGAAGTTATATATAGGAAAAAGTGTAGGGGTTAATTAATATTGATTTAAAGTTCACTATGTTATCCACAGCTTTCTATATACACACACTCACAAATTATCTTCAAAAGACTGTGCAAATTCTTGTCAGGCTACCCACTGGCAAATAAATATGTACTTTTACAATGAAAATATGCCGGTAATTTTGCAACATGGAGGTGACCCTGATAGAATAATTGAATGCAGCTGTTCTCCAGAAACTCAAGAATTTTAAGCTTTTGTTCAAACCTACGGAAGAGTGTCAGAATCTGATATTTTAGAAATCAGAGAGGGGAGGTAGGTGAGAGTATAGGATAATTGTTTTTCCCGGCAGTCCCATCTGAGCTTCTTGATGGCTATGTTGATGGACCATTCCAGAAAATTTGCATAACATCTTTTGTCCTTGTTGTAAGTGTTAGGTGACTTTAGAAGGACATGTGCCTCTGTTCCTCTTGAAGGAAGTCTATACGTTTGGCATGCATAAAAGTTCAAGTTCTAGTATTTCTCTCTGCAGGACTGAAAATAAGCCTGTGATTGACACTTTGGGAGCACTACTCAAGGTCAATTAGATGTAATGTTGGTAATGTGGATGCTATTAGAATACGTAGGGTTTGCAATTGTTTTTTCGTTTTGTTTTGCTTCATTCAATCTTGATCATCTTTCAAAGACTGGATGAAACCCTGCTGATTGCTCAGCAAGGTTTTTCAGAAGTGGTTTGCCCAAAATGACTGGCCCAGGGGCATCCAGTTGGCTTTGTGCCTAAGATGGGACAAACACTCGTGGCCTCTTCTTTTAACCGGTCTTAACCATTGCACCAATCTAGATCTCTTTACATATTTAGAATTACAAATTTGGGTCTTTAACAGTACGTAAAAGGCAGCAAGTGAAGAATTTCTCTTCCAATAGAAAATGAACTTTTGGAAAAGCATTAAAAACAAAAAATCAGTAGGCAGGGAAACGGTAAATTCATGCTCCTAATTTGATGCTGCTAATATTTACTACTTATTTGCTACCGGTATTTATTGGTGCAATACAGGCTTTTTTTCAGATTAATGCAATTTCATGGAAAATAAATTGATTCCTCTGTGTGTGTGTGTGTGTGTGTGTAATATAATATATAGATAGATAGATAGATAGATAGATAGATAGATAGATAGATAGATAATAGGTAGGTAGATAGATAAGATAGATAGATAGATAGATAGATAGATAGATAGATAGATAGATAGATAGATAGATAGATAGATAGAAGATAGGTAGATGATTGATAGATAAGTAGGTAGGTAGGTAGGTAGATATAGATGATAGATAGATAGATAGATAGATAGATAGATAGATAGATAGATAGATAGAGTTATATGTATGTATGTATATACACATTACTGTTTCAATATTTATATATATAAATATTGAAATAAAGTTACTTGTATTCTTTCTTCAATTAAACCACTCAATTAAGCCACCAAGAGCCTCGATGGTACAGAGGAGTAAAGTGCTGTTAAGTGCTAGCACTTAGCTGCCAGCTGTCTGCAATTAGTGCAAGTTCGAATCTCACCAGGCTCAAGGTTGACTCAGCCTTCCATCCTTTCTAAGGTAGGTAAATTGAGGACCCGGATTGTGGGGGCAATAAGCCAACTTTGTATATAACAATACCACTTTGGGGGGGGGAAGCCCTAGTAAGCAGGTATATACAAAAAAGTATGCAGGCTATTGCTCTAATGCATAGTAAGCCGCCCTGAGTCTATGGAGAAGGGCGGCATATAAATTGGACTAATAAATAATAATAAATAATTTAGCTGTCTCTGTTAACTCCATCAGCTTTGTGATAGTGGAAAATATCTGTAGCTCAGGTGTAGGATGAGAGTGGAGGTTTCTTCTCCGAGCCTGTAGGTTAGTTTCTGAACATTTATTTATTTATTTATTTATTTATTTATTTATTTATTTATTTATTTATTTATTTATTTAGTCATATTTATATGCTGCCCTTCTCCTGTAGGACTCGGGGCGGCTCACAGAATAAAAACAACATAACAATAAAAATGCTAAAACAAGCCAATTTAAAATCCCCAGACAATTAAAACCTCGTGGCAGATCAGGGAATTTGCTGAAAAAGCCATGTCTTCAGGTCAGCACGGAAATTGCAGGGGTCGGGGGCCGTCCGGAGCCCGATGGGTAACCCATTCCAGAGGGTCGGTGCGACCAAAGAGAACGCCCTCATCCTGGGGGCCGCCAGCCGACATTGTCTGGCCGACAGCACCCGGAGGAGGGCAGTCCCATGTGAGCGGACTGGGCAGTGGGAGGCCGGTAGGAGGTGGTCCTGCAAGTACCCCGGGCCTATGCCATGAAGGGCTTTATAGATGAGTACCTTGAAGTGGAGCTGAAGGGCCACCAGCAGCCAGTGCAGCTCGCGCAGGAGAGGTGTTACACGGGAGTAACGGGCAGCTCCCGTAACAACCCGCACGGCTTCATTCTGGACCAGCTGGAGCCTATGGATACACCCCAAGGGCAGCCCCATTATTCATTAACAGCGAGGTAAATTTCCACAATGGAATTTAGGGGATGCTTCTGCTTTGAGCGGTGAGTATGCCTTGTCTTGTGGGTCATGATGGGTCAGGTGTGGGTCATTGCTTGTGAGGGTCTTGTGATGGGAAGATCAACTGCTCAACTTGCAGTCAACTGGTCTGTTCATGTATTGCTGTGAGAAATACAATCCTTCCAACCCCCCCCCCCCACACACACACACACACACACCATCCGGTCAGAATCTATCCTTCCCTCCACCACCACCCAGTCTCAATTATACAGATTACAGAATATCAGAGTTGGGAGGAACCTTGTAGGTCATCTAGTCCAACCCCCTGCCCAAGCAGGAGACCCTACACCATTTCTGACAGATGGCAGTCCAGTCTCTTCTTGAAAGCTTCCAGTAATGAAGCTCCCACAATTTCCGAAGGCAACTTTCTGTTCCATGGGTGGATTGTTCTCACTGTCAGAAAATTTCTTCTTATTTCCAGGTTGAATCTCTCCTTGTTCAGTTTCCATCCATTATTCCTTGTCTGGCCTTCAGGTGCTTTGGAAAATAGCTTGACATCCCCCCCCACTCTCTGTGGCAGCCCCTCAAATATTGAAACACTGCTATCATGTCTCCCCTGGTCCTTCTCTTCACTAGACTAGCCATGCCCAGTGTTGAGAGCAGCAGGATGCCTTACTCAAGATTAACATTGCACTGTTGTTTTCATCCTTCGCATTCCACCTGCAAATTACTTTTGCTTTGAGTTTGCAAAGGATAAGCCTTAGCAAAGGAGCTGCAGGATTCTGATATCTGCTTCAGTGATGAATTGGCCAAGGGGTGTATAAGGCATCTTAAACTAAAGAGCCTTGGTGGCGCAGTGGACTAAAGTGCTGTTAAATAGCACTTAGCTGCCAGCTGCCTGCAATTACTGCGAGTTCAAATCTCACCAGGCTCAAGGTTGACTCGGCCTTCCATCCTTCCGAGGTAGGTAAAATGAGGAGCCGGATTGTGGGGGCAATAAGCTGACTTTGTATAAAAAAAGAACACCGCTTAGGAGGGGCCAAAAGCCCTACTAAGCAGGTATATACAAAAGTATGAAGGCTATTGCTTAACACATTGTAAGATGCCCTGAGTCTCCGGAGAAGGGCGGCATATAAATCGAAGCAATAAATAAATAAATAAATAAATAAATAAATAAATAAATAAATAAATAAACGTTGGTTGAGGAATTCTGGGAGTTGAAGTTGAAGTTGAAGTTGAAGTTGAAGTCCATACATCTTAAAATTGCTGAGGTTGGAAAACACTGCACTAGAGTAAGATCCTGCAATGAGCAACTGGCAGGGCTTCTTATCATCTTCATTTAATGACCTCCAAATCCCTTGTGGGATGGAGTCTGGGCAACTGAATGAAGCTAGCAGAGTGTGGGATTGTCCATCCCTTCCCCACACATACGCCATCATAACCGATGAGGTTTCTTGGATGAGAAACAAGACATTTTGTTCTTCTTCCTCAAGGAATAAACAGTCCAGCTGCCTTTTGAGAAAGCATTTTTTTGACTTAGATGACAGGGAATCTCCACAGACCGATAGAATTAGTATGCTTTTGTTCTTCAACATCTGGAGGAAATGAAGCAACCAAATAAATAAACAGAGGGTGAAATATTTACCAGAGATACTGTTTGAGCGTTCCCCAACTCGCTTGTTTTGTAGAATGCACGCACTTCCCTCCTTCCTCAAAATAAAACAGAGCCTTGATTCTTCAAAGCCCCATATTCTACAGGGAGAAGGAGAATGACATCCTAAATCTCTTGGGCAAACCAGAGAAGGAATTCAATTGTTTTGTTACAAGCCAAGTGACAGGAATGTCTCTTTTACCATTGGCTCTAGTGAGAGATAAGAACTGAAAATTAAATGCAGTATGCTCTAGGTCAGTGATGGCTAAACTTTTTGACCCCATCATGTGGGGGGGGTCCCGGGCATGCATGCCCACATCCATAATTCAATGCATTCTGCCCCCCAGCACATGCGCCCATGACCCCCCACGGTCCCCCTGCTTTTGGCACACGATGGCACAGTGGGACAGGTAGGCCCATTTTTCACCCTCTCCAGCTTCCAGAGGGTTTCTAGGAGCCTGGGGAGGGCAAAAACAGCCTTCCCCAACCTCCCGGAGGTCCTCCGGAGGCCAGAAACAGCCCATTTCCCGACTTCCGGTGGGCCCCGATGGCCCAAAAATCAGCTGGCTGGGGCATGCATGCGCGCTGGAACTGAGCTAGGGCAATGCTCGCGTGCCCACAGATATGGCTCCGCGTGCCACCTGTGGCATAGGTTTTTCATCACGGCTCTAGGTTGCTTTTGTTATGAGCCAGAAAACCAGAGTGCTTGTAAGGTACAGTTTGAAACCAATGACAATATCAGCAAGGGTTGGCAGAGCTGTGTTGATTCCACCCAAGTGCAGAAAAACTCAACTTTCTTCTTTTTTCTTTCTCCTTCTGTCTCTCAGCAAAAAAAAAATGGCAGCTTTCTTTGATTATGATTATTCAGCTATGAGATTAAATTTTCTTAGGCAAGAAAAACAAAATGCACAGGTACAGTATAGGTCCGTGATGGCGAACCTATGGCACGCGTGCCACATGTGGGCACACAAGTACTAGACTGGGTATGTCTAGTTTAATGAAAAGGACAAGGGGAGACATGATAGCAGTCTTCCAATATCTCAGGGGCTGCCACAAAGAAGAGTGTAAGACAAGAAGCAATGGGTGGAAACTAATCAAGGGGAGAAGCAACTTAGAACTAAGGAGAAATTTCCTGACAGTAGAACAATTAATCAGTGGAACTACTTGCCTCCAGAAGTTGAGAATGCTCCAACATTGGAAGTTTTTAAGATGATGTTGGATAACCATTTGTCTGAAGTGGTGTAGGGTTTCCTGCCTAAGCAGGGGGTTGGACTAGAAGACCTCCAAGGTCTCTTCCAACTCTATTATTCTATTCTATTCTATTCTATTCTATTCTACTCTACTCTACTCTACT